>JAADWJ010000026.1:0-80816 GCA_023336165.1 Pythium monospermum
AGCGAGGCGGCGTGGCTGTGTGCACACGATCATGCGCTGCAGGCCGTCGCTACGGCGCCTCTGCGCCCAGCCGGCCTCCATGAGATACTGCGGCACTTGGGTCGTCTTTCCGGAGCCTGTGGCGCCAACGAGCACGGTCGTGGCGTACCGCTCCACGGCGAAAAGGATCTCGCGGCGATGCGCAAAGACAGGCAGTCGCTGCCGCTGCACATCCAAAGGCAAGCGGTAGTTGGGGTTGTAAAGCACCGAAGGTAGTTCTGCATCGCCTGCTTTGATGGTGGTGGCGGTGGAGGTGTCGCGCTCGTCTGCTGCGCCGCCGCCCAGTGACGGAAGCCGTTCTCCTGGTCGCCAAAATGCCATGTTGCTTTTGTTGCTTCTTGGTGGCAGAAATGAGTGAGTTTGGTTGACGTGTAAACATATGGCGTACTGTAGTATATGTTGATTTGATGTACATATATGGTATAGTACGGGTTCAATATCAGATGATAGAGGGAACCCGTGATGCAATCACAAAACCAGATCGCATTTTCAAAAAGGGATCATGGGCGACAAGATCATTGAGCTCAAGCACGCGTCTGGCGCACGCGCCGAGGTCTACCTGTACGGCGCGACGGTCACGTCGTTCTACACAGCGGCTGAGCCGACCCGCAATGTGTTGTTTGTCTCCAAGAAGGCCGCTCTGGACGGCAGCAAGCCCATTCGAGGCGGCATCCCGCTCGTGTTCCCGGTCTTTGGCAGTGCACCAGGTTTCCCAAACCACGGCTTTGCGCGGATCACGGACTGGCAACTGAGTCTACTGGACCAACAAGCCAGTAGCAGCGATGATGCGAGCTCGCCGACCATCGCCACGTTCCGTCTCCATGCGAATGAGTCGTCCAAGGCGATGTACCCGCACGACTTTGAGCTTGTTTTTGAAGTCAAACTGTTTGCCGATTCGATCGTCACGGCGCTCCACGTCGCCAACAAATCGACTGACACCAACAACGCAGAGATCTCGTTCCAGGCGCTTTTGCATACTTACCTCACTGTGGACGACGTCCGTGATGGCGGCTGTCAAGTGGAAGGCTTGAAAGGGCTCACGTACCATTCCAAAGTTGACGGTGCGCAACATACCGAGACCCGCGACGCGATCACGTTCGCAAGCGAGACCGACAGCGTGTACGCGAATGCGCCAAACCAAATGGTGGTGCGTATGCGTGGCGCGAATGGAACAAACCACGTCGTGACCATCGACAAGGCGGCCTTCCTGGATGATGGCGGCGCCACGACATTGCCAAGTGACGCCGTGGTGTGGAACCCGTGGATCGACAAGGCCAAAGGAATGAGCGACTTTGGCGACGATGAGTACCTCCGTATGGTCTGCGTGGAGCCTGGCCGTGTCAGCGCGCCCCAAAAGCTCGCGGCTGGTCGTGTCTACACGCTTCAACAAACGATCCACGTGTCGGCATTGTAGAGACTTAAGACAGTGCACCCACATGAAGGGATAATGGCCATTCACCCTTTTTTGTGTCCTCTTTTCTTTCGTGTTTGATCCATTCGTGGAACGATGAAATTTAATGACCATCATCCACGATGGTCGACGGACCGAGTCGAACGGCCTGTCATCAGGGACGGTGGTGCCCCACTGGTGGCGGATACAGACGACCGAGTTTGATCTTTGAAAAACAACCAAAAAAAAAGGAAACGTATCCAGTTCCAGGACTTGTCGAGATTGGCAAAAGTACGGTGCGGTACCGAACCGACTGTGTATTGCGGTGTGGATACTGTCCAGTTCATTGCTGCTCCTCAAAAACTGCGTCGGCTATTTGATCTGAGTGAGTCCAGACGAGGAGGGTGAGTGCCCTGAACTCAACCGTCGTTTACTTTGGCATCCTCGCACGGTTGCACATCGCTGCTATTCCAGTATTATAGTTGACTGTATGCACGCACACAAGCAAGTGATGTCCGGGCTGGACCTTTGGCAGCGATCCATCGATCTGACTGCGGCTCACAAGATCGTTGCCTTCGACGTTGGAGAGTGCTGGGCCGGTGTGTCCAGAAAACCAAGGCACCGGCACTGTGAGTGCCGCACCGGGTCGCGTGTGCTCTACACTGTTCTAGTATACCAAAAAGCTTAGTGCAAGTTACCCTTGGTCCAGTGTGACAAAGTATTTGTGCTCCATGCACGTCTTCACGATGACGACGGACGAGGTCTCATCAAAAAATCCTTGAAGCTTTGTGGAGATAAACGGAAAAATTGTCCTACTCTGCTGGTATAATACCGTTATCCGAATCCTGAAGAACAGTTCAAGTCGGATCTTTTTCTATTGTAACTTTACCGTTACCGTGCGGATACCGTCATCTATCCCGCAATGACGATGCCAGCCAGGCACCAGCACCACAACTGAACCAGGATCTTCTCATCTGCCGTCTGGTGCCATATGGGTTTCCACGAAGGACCATTCTAGGGTACAAGAAGGGTTGCTATTTCAGTAGATCAGCACCCACTTTGCGATGTGTACAGGTCGACTGTCTACTGAAGTAAGATATAATTAAGCAACTTCAAGTCAGGTTTCAGACCACCAACCAGAACAGACTGGAGTCTGAGAGTCTCGGCACCTGCGCCTTTGGACATCATCGCTCCAGGCTGCGTGCACATAAAGTTAGCACCGAGAGTGGCGACCCCGCGATCAGATTAAAGAGAGAGAAAGCAAATCATTTGACTCCTTAGTTTAGTGTGCCGGTGCTTGCTTCGCAAATCCTGCAGTGCACGTGTTTGGGTTCACCATCAGCTGGAGACGCTGGCGTCACCGCGGTACACAGCCTGGACAACCCGGTACTGTACACAGGGTATTGCCAGTCCAGTGCCGAAAGTCCACGCCGCCACAATATCCGAGACCCCACCAGCTCTTTGTTTTTGACCATTTACGAATCCTCCTCGGTCCACCCACACCGATACTCCCAATACTCGCGGTACTCCCGATACTCCCAATACTCCCCACACTCCCGATACAACTCCCGATCCACAACCAAAAATGGCGGCGCAAAAGTTCAGCAACCCATTTGCGCCATTAAATCTCACGCGGGACGTGCAAAAGCAGCTGGAAGAGCTCGCCGAGATGTTTGTGGGCGACACGATTTCCCAGTACGAGTCGTATTTGCACCACGACCGCCGCCAAGTGGACGCGTCGCGATGGAAATTCATGCGCCAAAAAGAAGACATTCGCGTCTTCCGAGAGCGGAGCACGCCCGTCACCACCAGCCAAACCAGGAACCGCTCGGCGAGCAAGGCAGCCTCCCGCAAAGACTCGTTTTCTTCGGTCTCTGATTGCGAAGACGTTTCGTATCAGATGGACTCCACGCAACCACAAGCAGGCCCGCCACAGCCACCGTGTCCAGCAGCTTCCCAAGAGAATACGTCCTCGCTGCCGTCCATGCTCACGGTCGGCACACTCGTGGGCGATCTGTACGACGCCATGTACGGCGTGGTCAACCCGACACTGGACATGGTGCGGATCAAGACCTCGTACGTGGAAGACGTGATCGTCAATGCCGCCGTATTGGCGTCGATCGTGCAGCCGTCTCTCCACGACCCGTTCCGCAGTGTCACGGTCAAGTGGATCGTCAAAGGGCAGCCTCTCCATATCCGTACGATCGTGAAAAACCGCGATTTGGTGTTTTTGGAATCCACCGGACTCACGCGATTGCCCTCGACTGGCGAGACCATCGGGTACCAGCTTCTCCACTCAGTCGCGTTCCCAGAGACCACGCCGTTGCCAGGCTCGCTGCGCGGCAACATGTCTCTTTGCGCATTGTACCGGCAACATAGCGACGGCGTCGTGGACTTTTTTGGCAAAGGATTTGTGGATCCGACAGGCAAAATCATGCGCGCGCTGGTGATCAAGTCGGCCGCCGATGCCATGGTCACCGTGACCAAATACATGACCTGTTCACTGAATAAGAAGCTCGCGTACGCGCTTCGCCGCAGGCACGCGCCCGTGCTGGCCAACTCAGCCTTTGACGAGCGGCTCCAGCTACGCAACCAGTACAAGCACAACCACCATGACAACCAGCACAATGAAAAACAATGTGGCGTTTGTAGCAAGGGTTTATCGTCACTGGCGCCACTGACTTTCGGTGTCAAGAGCCATGGCGTCCAGTGTAGGCTCTGTCTTCAAACGGTCTGTTCGTCATGCCGTATCAAAAAGAAATTGAGCAGTATTTCGCCACAAGACCAGTTTTTGTACCAGCAACAAATCACGTTTTGTGTCCATTGTGTCACCGCGGTCACCAAGACAAACGCACTGGAAATTGCGTGTGATGAATTGCTGCAGAAAGATGCCCCTCGAGGCTACGGAGGTTCTATTACATCGTCGGTGTCGTCGGTCACGTTCACTGATTCGTACGATGAAAACCAGCATGTGCAGCTGCAACAGGACCAGCAGTATCACCAGAACAATACGAAGGAGAAGAAAACGATCCGAGTAGCTCATCTACGGTAGAAAGCAAAAAGGTGTGTATATAATGTACATGTCCATTTTGTAGATGGTGTTTTTTCGATGAACTGTAGATATCACTGTACCAGTATTAATACTTGAAAATAGTTTAATTACAACTGCGTCCAGTCCTAATACTAATACCTCTCGGTCTCATGGTCGCAGCTTTCATGCTGGGACAGCAGCGGCTCCCACGCCGTCGCAAGTGAATTGCCTTCTTCTCCTTCACGGTCTCCATTGTCGTCTCTGTAGATGCAGTCGTAGTGGCTGCTTGGCTCATCATCTGCAAGCCGTTGGCCTGTTCTTCGGCTCGCTCGCGTGTCCATGGCCATCGTCGCCGAGCGCATGTACTCCACGACGGCTTGCTTCGGGCTCTTGATGGCGAGGACGACGTGCCCAACGGGTTGCTGACTGTCGCTGATCACAGGCAGTGATGTGCTCGGATGATGCGAGTCCGTCAAGCCTGTGAGCCGCTGGGTGCGTGATATTGCGGGCACACAACTGCAAAGCGCATAGATAAACAAAAGCGCGAGCAGCTCCCAGACGCCGTACATCGCCACAAAGCTCGTGAGCGTCATTTCCAATGGCTCTTGCCAGGCCGCCTTTCTCGACTCGACTGGTACCGTCGCAGCGTTGGCCGCCAGCATGCCAAGCATCGTGCCGCGAAGCAGTAGCAGCAACGCCAACGTCGTCTGGGTCACTAAAAGTGTGTGGATGCCACGGCGACCCACGACCAGCAGTCGGTTGGCGTCGCGTTCTGTCCACAGCAAATCGGCGGCGTCTCCTTGGTACTTTAACAACACGGCACCGATGATTATCCACACGATCGCAAAGAACGAGAGCTCCAGCGTGGCCCATTCTTGAGGCATCAGCAGTGGCGACGTGGAGGAAGCAGTTGCGTCTTGGGCGCGCAGATACGCCAGCAGCGCAACGACTGTGGCGAGCAAACCACTGACGCCAATGAAAAGCAAACGCAGCGGCACGGGAAAGCTGTGGAAGCGCATGGGCCATGCGCGGAAATGCACAAGATGCGCGTGGAACAAGACCAAATAGCCCGCGAGAATCGCGAGTAGCGCGCTGGGAACTTCCAGGCCGAGCCAAAGAAGCCACTGGGGCTCCTTTTGCTGGTGATACCGGCCGGTGGTTATCGCGAGGAAGAAGGCGATCCGCGTGGTTGCGATGGCCAGACCGAGCGATAGCAGCGGCATGTGCCATGTCCAGATGAGTGCCACCCATGGGCGCTGTGTTGTTAACGTCGTGAGTCGCTTGCGACGCGCCAGACGAACCCACTGGATGGCGACAAGTTGGCGCAAGAGAAGCGCAACCAAACCGACATAGCAAACCAACGGGGGCGTGCTGTGGGCAGCTAATAATGCACCACTCGACATGGCAGTTAATGGAGGGATGGGAGGTTGAAGCTTCTTCAAACGTGGGGAGAGTGTGCGGCGTTGCGACGTGGGGCGTGGCGAGAGAGCAAGGCCGCGCAGCGCGGCGTGTCCCGTCAGCCGGTTGCTTTCAAACGGTTGTTTGCGGTTGGTTTGCTTCAAGAGTTGTATATGGTTAGTTTCGTAAATTGTGGAAATTACATACTAAACTTGCAAATTCGAATTGTTAAATGATCAGTTTGGTAATATAGGAGGTGATCAACTTCAACGAGAAAGAAGCAAACATGAGACAAGCCCTGCTCGCATCGCATTCAGCACTTGTGGCGGTTGAGGTGCCCTGTAGGCATATATATATATGCCTGTAGTGGTGCGAGGCAATTTGTAGTGAGGCCTCATTCAGCTTTTTGAGTCGTGAAGATCAAGCAACAACCACCAAGGAAAAGAACGAACTCCCACCCCCAAGAACCAAGCATGTTTTCGACCTGGGATTTAGTGCGCCCGACGCTGTGGCACCCAATGTCGATGCTGGAGCAGTCCATGATGGACATGGACACGATGGCCAACCAGATGATGCTGGGCTCGCGCTTCCCGTTCTCACAGTCCATGTTGACCGCGCCAACCACACGTGAAGATGACGAGTTTTTCCGCGACCTGCCGATCGCGGAACGTGGCCAAGAAGTGGCCGAGAAGCAGCCAGAGGCTGAGCAGGAAGGCACGCGTGCGTTCTCGTCGTACTCGTTCAGCAACTCGTCGGTGGTGGACGACATGGGACGTCGTATCACGAGCACGCGCCGCCGCTACGAAGATTCGAATGGACGCCTCAAGGCTGTCCATGAGCGCGAATTTAATGGCCGTCGCTTGAAGACCATTTGGAGCCGCAAGAACAAGGACGACCGAGGTGAACACCACACGATTTGCTCGGATGGCACTTCCGAGGAGTTTGAACGCTTGTGGAAGAATACGCCATTTGGCTTGGCGCAAGAAAAGAAAAAGGAAGAGCTCACGGAAAAGGGCGAAGAACCCTCACTGGGCAAACAGCAGCAGCAGCAGCAGCTGGGCGGTACCGAGTCGATGTCGAAGCACGAGATCCAAGGCCAGCAGCAAGAGCAAGCCCAAGCGCAACCCATGGAGCCGTAAAGGATGAGGAAGGAAGGGTGCGACGGCATGGGGCCGGTCGATGCTCAGGATTTTATTTGTTGGGTTTGATTTTTTTTGCATGTCTGATCTTGACATCAGCTCCTCGATATTTTTTCTTAATTCAGTAGTTGCAAACAAAAAAACACTTTCTTCGTTTTGAAAAAAAACTCTTTTTTGAGTATCTAAAAATACACTTTTCTATGTTTTCTGTTTCAAACACATTGTTTAGATTCTGTTATAAAGAGAGGAACTTATAACTGTGTTCTCTGCAACTCTTCCTACAAGAGCAGTTAGCTCATCCAAACTTTTGGAGAGCTCCGCCTTTGCCTGAAAAGGCGCACTCATCGCGCGAATCCGGCAACTGAAGCAACGCGAAGCCTTCGCTCACTCGATCTTCTCCTCCCGTGGACAATCAGGCTTCCGCCCCTCAGCGCCACTCGCTTACATCCTCACCGACTCGCCCAACCGTCGTACACGTCGCTTCACTTTTGGTGGCGGGTTCTTCATTGACAAGTTGCTACGGTATTAAACATCGACAGAACCCACAACCGCGATCTGGTCGACAACCGTTGGCGCTTCAGAATTAGCTTCTGTTGTACGCCTTTCGCCACCGATCGCTGGCGTACCGTATTTGCGCAGTACCGTACATCGTCGTACAGTCAACAAGGCCCGCATCGAGATTTATTTACATCTCTTCGGCTAAGACTTAGCCCTCGTCCTGCGGAACTTTGCGGGCACTCTGATCTGTGGCTGTGGGCGGTGCGCTGGGCCGATCTGAAATCCCTTCAGTCATTTATTTGGAAGAACCGCAGCACACAAAGAGAGTGTGTGTGACACAGCGGCGACTGCCTACTCAAGCGACAGAACGTGGAAACTTCGCACAAGGCGTGCGACAATAGTCACGCCACTACGACGGCGACAGAGCCAGCGAGCCGGCTATATCCGTCAGGGGGAAAACGGACGCAGGCGGCGAACAAGGTGCTGCGTTGCGCACGTACGGACGCCGCGGAGAGAGAGCCATTTTCGAGAGCATCATCGCGTCAGCGCATAACTACAGTACAGACTGTACAGTAGCGTCTACGTGCTGTGAAGACGCGAACGAGACTGCGTCTTTTTTGTTTTAGAAGAACCCTAAAAAAAATGCCGCTGTCATTCTCGTCGCTTGGTCGCTCGTCGCCATTCCACCGGCTGCCCAAGCGCAAGCTCAGCGGGTCCGTGCCGTCGCTCTCGTCGCTCACGGCGCAAGATCATTCGCATGCGCAGGATTTTATTTACCCGGACTCCATGGGGATCCAAGTGGGTGACGACTTGGCGGTGCAAGACAAAAGCACCGTAAACAACAACAACAACAACAATGGGCCCATGGACTTTGCCACCGTGCAGAAGCGGTTTCTACCGACCAGCCGCCGTGGCAACAGTGACAATACGCTCAAGCTCAAGCCCGTTCCCATGGCGAAAGCTACCAACAGCGCTTCGTGGCTCTGGTTCTGTGGGCTTTGCCAAACCGTCGACATCCGCGAAGTCGCGGGCTTTATCGTATGGGAGGCGCTCGCCGTGTTGATCGTCGTGCTCGCCGTGACCGACTGGATCGTGTTTTTCAAGTTTGTGGTCGCGCCAGACGACGCGTCTCTTCGGGCCAAGTACGGCACTGCGTGGGTGACTTGTACCGTGCTTTTGCTGTACGTGCGTCGGTACATCCGCTCGCTTTGTGGGCCCCACGTCCGTGTGCTCGCGGAGCATGCCGAGATCTTTGTGGCGGTCTCGCTGGTCATGATGTTTTCGACCAACGTGGCGTTTTACCTCCATGCGCCGTCGCATGAGCCACTGCGTGATCTGGGGTTCATGCTCATCCCGGCACAGGCCGAAGACTCCAAGTTTCGCCCACTGAGCGATCTCATGACCGCGTTACTGCCGATCTTCTTTATGATCCAGAGCTACTTGATGACGCGGGAGAATCGGTGCCGTGTCATGACAACTTTTTTCCGTGTCGCCACGGTCTCCTACGCGCTTCGCACGTTCACGGTTTCGTTGACCTCTCTGCCTGGTCCCGCGCCCCACTGCCGCCCAGGAAGTCCGCTCTATTCCCCACCAGAGACTTGGATCGATGTGGTCACACGGGTCGGCCCCATGTACGGCAAGTTTTATTCCTGTGGCGATCTGATTTTCTCAGGCCACATGGCATACACCAACACGGCGCTGCTGCTTTACTTGCGCACACTGGATCGGTACTTTGTGCGGTTCTCCAAGCTCCGCTGGCTCATTGGAGTCGTCTACTTGGCGGTGCTCGCCGTGCTGTGCATCGCGGGACGCAAGCATTATACTGTTGACGTCGTGCTGGGCATTTTCATCTCGACCATGGTGTATTTCCACTTTGAACACAGCTGGATGCCGCTTTGTCTCCAGCATCCAGACGAATTTGCGCTTCTGGTGAGCCGCCACACGGCTGGCCGCCGTCGTGGCTCGTCCGCGGCGTCCTCGAGAAGCAAGTCGGATATGGATCTTCTTGAAGATGACGTTGACTTTATGGGCGAGCCGTTGAAGCAAATCGTCATCATTGAGAATGATAAAGACGACCCAAAGAGCAGAAACACAGGAAGTGATGGCAGCGGCAGCAGTACGAACTGCAGCACCAGCAGCAGCAGCAGCAGTGGAAGCTGCGGCTTGTCCCCTAGCGTCGATTTTATTTGTTAATGATGATGATACACTTTTTTTTTTTTTTTTGCATTTTTCATGGCCAAAAAAAATGGATGGATGGCTACATATGGTCACTATAACGAGGTTCTGATCTTTAGAGTGACACGTGCGCCACGCTAATGCTGGCTGCGGTTGAGAAAACAGATGGTGACTCTTCATGAGCAACTGGATGTTGGGCACTTTAAGATGGCTGCCAATATAATTGGGTTTCTAATGAATTATTTTTTGAACTGCAGACTGTGAGGTGGTAGCATAATTGAATAAATCAATAGTGCCACCCACCCAACTGGCTTCCCTCTCCTTGAAGCCAGACGGATTGCTGGCGCATTCTCTGTGCCATCAGACGGATGGAAATCCAGACTCTGGATGGCACGGGTTGAGTGCGCTTGTGCCATGGGAACGGTGGGAGAGAGGATCGCAATGCAGACATGGTGTTCATAATCCAAACAAGAACCAAGTGACAAGAAGTACTACCAGCACCAAATATGAAGAGCGTGTACAGCTACATCCTGGTGGTCGCGGCCGTCGCGACGATGATGGCGCTGCCACCACAAGTGGACGCTGCGCGCGCGTTGCGCGGCGGCTGGCAACAGGAAAGCCGCGGTCTGAATGATGCGGATGACGTTACGTACGATGAACACCCTGTCGCGGTCGGCCAGCCAATCACCTTGACCGACATTGACGTCCATGACGCTCACAGTGACGATACGGACAGCGATAACGCTCTTGTGGACGCTGACGCGGACGCCGATCGAGATGGCAGCGTCGGTGCCGACCATGACAGCGAAGACGAAGACAATGCCAGCGAGGACGACGAAGGCGATGAACCGGTCACGTACGATGCGCCGACTGACACTGAAGATGGCATTGAGAGCCGCGGCAATGGCATGAAAGGCGACATGAAGCAAGAGGACAACGCCAACAAGACACCCATCGGCGAGTCGGCCGCGGCGGCCAAGGATATCAACTCGATCGACCCAAAGGCCATCCAGCGCGACCCGACAAGCTACGGCTTTGACACCATCCCCACGTCGCCACCGCCTGCGCCAGTGCCAGCCGCGACATCTCTAAACGACAGCCCCGCGGCCGCTCATCCAGAGACACCGTCGCCATCACCGACATCAGCCGAGACCAATTTCAAGCAGACCCAAGTTTAAAAAAACGCTTTGTGGAAAAAGCGCTTTTTTGCTTTATGTTTATGTTTCAAGTCAGTCTAATTGATGTTTTTAGTCGCGTCTATAATAAAAACAAGTTTGATTTGTTTCTTTATTTTCTTGTTTGGTTGGTAAACAAAAAATGCAAAAATATAGATTAGACATATTTTAGCCCTAAAAAAAAGCCGTAGTTTGTTTTTACCGATTGCGGATTTTTTCAATATCCAGCGCCATCATCTCGGACAAATACATCGGATTCACGCCGGCCTTGACCAATTCGTCGACTTCTTGGATTCGGATCCGTTCCAATTTATCCAATTCTTGCTTGTATTCTTCTTTCAATGCGTACCCTTCCGCTTGTTTTGTCATAAAAACTTGTTTTTGGTCTTTTTCTTTGCCTTCAATTTGAGCTTGTAGCACTTTGCGGTGCTCTAAACTGGCAATTTTCTTTTTTTCTTCTTCTTGTTTGACATTTTTCTTATCGGATTCCACTTGCGCCATAATAGATTCGTACTCTTTTTGCTGCATCGCGGCTTCTTTCACTCGGGCGCGCTGGCGGTGCATCGCTTGCGCATCGCGAGCGGCACGGAGCTCTTCGGTTTCTTGTTTTTGCTTGCGTAAAAAGGCCAATTCCGCTTCTCTCGCGCTGCGTTCGCGGGATTCCGCGGCTCGTTTCGCACGTAATTCATCCATTTCTGCTTTTTCATTGGCCATTTTTTCTTGCATTGATCTCAATTTGGCACACCGCAATTCGGCGTCATGGCGTTTCCGTGCTTCTTCTTCCTCTAGCAAGCGCTGGTCATTGGCCTTTTTCTGTTGGTACAAAATCACTTTCGTTTCTTCGTCTTTGATGCGTTGCTTTTCATTTGCCTTGCGTGTCAACGTTTGCTCATTGAATTTTTTGATTTCTTCCATGGCGATTTTAGTGCGTTCACTTTTTTTCAATTCTTTTTGCGTTTCTTCCTCTTGTTGTTTTTGAATTTTTTCCAGCATTTCCGTCGCTTCTTGTGCGATTAATTCATTTTCCTTGGCGCGTTGCTTTTTACGGTCGTCAATTTGGTCTTCCAGCACTTTCCGGTCAGCGTAGCGTTTCATTTTTTTAGAATCGTCGACTTCTTCTTGCTTTTTCAGGCCTTCTAGACGCTCGACTTCCATCAGTAAATTCATTTTTTCATCGTAAACGTGTTTATGGTCGTCTAATTCTTCTTTCATTTTTTTTTGCTGGTCGCGGATCGTGAACGCCTGCGCACGCGCGCCAAGCGTACGGATCAGTTTCACCGAGTCGTGGGCTTGCTCTTTTAAGATCGTGGCCTTTCGAAGCACTTCTTGTTTTTCAATTTCCAGGAGCTGTTCGATTTGGGTCTTGGGGGCGCGGAGAGCGGCTTCTTCACTCAGTTTGAGCATGTGCTCTTTGCGTTTCTTGGACGACATGCGCATCTGTTCTTGGTCCGCGTCGCGCTTGGCTTCAAGCGCTTCCAGTTCGACATGTGTGAGGATGCGGGTCTCGTGCTTGATGCGATGGAGATCATTCTCTCCGAGCAGCGTGGTCGGCCGCACTGGCGCTTGCTTCCCAGGGCTACTATTGATGCTGTTACCAGCTCCAGCTCCATGGCCCTTGCGCTGCTGCTGCTGCTGCTGCTGTGGCGCGTCATGGTCTTGGTTGGAAGTTCGTTCGCCGCCGCCCACGATATTGCGACCAGCTTGCATGGATCGGTCGCTTTTTTTGAGGTTTTTGCCGTTGTGAGTTTGGCTGGCAAACAGCGTGTCATCTACTTGAGGCGAATGAGCGACGCGCCTGTAGCGACGGCTTGTCGTAGCAGCTGCTGATGATGATGGTTGCATGCCAGAGCCACGGCTCGATGCCGACGCCGTGCGCATGGAGCTCATCGTTTTTTCCCCCCAGGGCAGTACGAAAGAGATAGCGCCTTTGTCTTCAGAGTTGGAGAGATACAGAGAGGAGGAGGAAGAGAGAGGCTGGTACAAAGCAGGACAGACGCGGATGCAGTGCACACAGTCAGCTATATATACTGAATTGGCATCAGATCCGAAGCATGGCTCGCAAAGACGACCATATTCATGCCAAAGTCGGCATTTTGTTCCCCATAAAAATAGAACATTCTCAGCCTCAGAATGTATACGAACATATCAGATATATCTATTTCCACGTTATTTAAACAGCGTACTGAAATGAGTTAGTTACGCTTTTTCTTGCCACGACGTTCTCGTCCTTTTTGAGCATTTGGGTTCATGCGGCCAAAACCGACAGTGATGGAGCTTTGCTTTTCGGCTTTGACGCCCAAATCATGGGCCACATTCTCACCAAAGGCACTTTGCATGACTTTACGATGTTGCCGTTGGCGTTGGCCCCAGATGCCCATCATCAGCTGGTCTTCACGCAGCAGCAAATCGCCATCTCGGCCTCCTTTAGGCTTTGGCAATGAAAACTTGGAGCCTGTGAGCTTGGTCGGGCGGTTCGCACGGTGGTAAAACACCATTTGGCCGTCTTGTCCGATACTGTAGGAGACGCGTTCCAGTGTATTGTTGCCACATTTGGGGCAAAACATGCGTTCCATCTCAGTCGTGGTCGTGAAACAGGCCACACATTTGAGAATCCATTGCTTGACCCGTTTGATCAGCATTCCCTCGGTGGAAAGCAACTTCAATCCGATTTGAAGCATGACGTTTTGCATCGAGTAATCCGTGGTGATACACGCCGCAGCGATTTCATGGCGGATGACTTCGACGTTCTTTGAGTTGTCAAACATCGAGCCTTTAAATGTAGTCATGTTGTTGGTGTTGATCCAGTTTTTGCCATCGTCATCGGCGGCACCGGCATTACTGGACGAGCCAAAGCCGCCCAAGATCCGCGACTTGACTTCGGCATTGCGGATGGCATCTGGCACAGGCCCTTGCTCTTCTTGCGCTTCTTCATCCACCATGTCTTGTTCATGTTCTTCTTGTTTTTCGTGGACGAATGGGCACGCCTCGCCGTTCTTGCACCCTTCTGGCGACTGGAAAAACTTGCAAGGAATCGCCACTTTACGCTTCTCTCCATCGGTTGTCTGCGCAGACGCAGCAAGCGTCTCGTCGTGGATGAATTTGCATTCATTTCCGTATTTGCAGCCCATCGAAGTACCAAAAAACTTGCATGGAAATTGAGCCCCACCAACCAGCTTGCCATTCGCATCACGCGTGATTGTCGCGGAAATCTCGGGTGTTTCTTTCAAGTGTTCCACGCCATTTTGCTCCGATTCGAACATATAAGTCAGCGCCATGACGCGCAAATCGGTGAGCGACAAGTACGCGAAATCGCCCGTCTTGCGCGAAAAATTTGCGACCGCTTTCATCGCTTCGGCCGAAGGTTCACGGGTCTTGATGGTGAAAGGCAAGGTCTCCAAGATCGCACGCGACCGCTTGTCACGGATCTCAGCGAGCACATCCTGGACCGTCCAGAAGTTTTCAGCCAGTGGCTCCAAATTGGTGCCTTTGATGATGGCGCCGGAATCCACGACCAAGTGGAGAACCTTCTTCTTGACTTGCTTTTGAGCTGTTGGCGCTGGTGGTGGCGCTGTTGTTGCAGTGGCGCTTTCATCTGCAACAGCAACAGGAGCTACTGGAGCTTGTGGCTCTGTGATAGCCGCAGCGGCCAATGAAGCCGTGATCTCTTGCGTGGTGTCCGCCATCGTCGTGAAGCAAATCAATCGCTTTTCACCTTTTTTGCTTTTCCCAAACGTATTTTTTTGCATCTCTTCACCAACCATCCGAACACTATTTCATCCAATCAGCCTCCGATCTGTATTTGATTATCCGCCAATTGTGTATGGCGCCTTATAACATCTCTTGAATGGTACGGTTGAAGCAGATCGACAACTGACTCAGACTTGGAACAGCGTCCCGATGACATCCCTCCTGCGGGCATGCTTACCCCATTGAAAATATGTCTTGATCAGACGGGGTGTCGACTTAGCCCCTTGGAGAGAACAAAACGCGCAAAAGATCGCACACAACACCTGACGGAAAGGAAGGCAACCAGAAAGAAGCAGCATCTTCAAAGAGAGGGAAGAAGAACTACTACAGAACGACTACTGTAGAGCGTAACCTACGATGTCGCACATTTTCGGAGACACCGATAAGGAGTCCGACTATGGATACGTGTACAAAGTCTCCGGTCCTTGTACGTTAAACCACAACCGCTGCCTACCTCCATGACGCTCCAATGGCTTCTGAGTCTCTTTGTGAAACAGTGGTGATCGCGGAGAATATGCTTGGCGCGGCCATGTACGAGCTGGTACGGTGACACATACACACTGACTCTCTACCCCCTTCCTCTTCCTTCTCCTTCCTCATCTCTAACCAAAATGTCCATAGGTTCGTGTGGGCCACGACAAACTCGTGGGAGAGATCATCAAGCTGGAAGGCACAAACGCGTCGATCCAAGTGTACGAAGACACCTCGGGATTGACCGTCGGTGACCCCGTGGAGCGTCGCAAACAGCCATTGTCGGTGGAATTAGGCCCAGGCATTGTCGACAATATCTTTGACGGCATCCAGCGGCCATTGCAATCCATCGCCGATCTCACCAAGGATGTGTACGTGCCGCGTGGCGTGGACGTCACGGCGTTGAACCACACGAAGCGCTGGCGATACAAACCCATCAGTTTCCGTGAAGGAGATCCGATCTCGGGTGGGGATATCTTTGGGCTTGTCCATGAGAACGATATCCTCCATTCCCACAAGATCATGTGCCCACCGAACGTGTTTGGCACGGTCGTCAAGGTGTACGGAAGCGGCACCGATAACAATGAAAGCTTTACGCTGGAAGATACCGTGCTGGAGGTGCGTGACGATACCACCAAGACCACGCATAAGCTCGGGTTGTCGCATTTCTGGCCCGTGCGCAAGCCGCGTCCCGTCGCGGAAAAGCTCGCTGGCAATGTCGCACTGCAGACCGGCCAGCGGATCATTGATGCGTTGTTTCCATCGGTGCTTGGTGGCACGTGCGCTGTGCCTGGCGCCTTTGGCTGTGGCAAGACTGTGATCTCGCAAGCGCTTTCGAAGCACTCGAACTCGGACGCGATCGTGTACGTTGGCTGCGGCGAGCGTGGCAATGAAATGGCCGAAGTGCTCTGTGACTTCCCTGAGCTCACGATGACCATCAACGACCGGGAAGTGCCCATCATGAAGCGCACGACTCTAGTCGCCAATACCAGTAACATGCCCGTCGCGGCGCGTGAAGCCAGTATTTACACCGGTATCACCCTTGCGGAATACTTCCGTGACCAAGGCATGAACGTGTCGATGATGGCCGACTCCACGTCGCGATGGGCCGAAGCGCTGCGTGAAATCTCGGGCCGTTTGGGCGAAATGCCCGCCGATAGCGGGTACCCAGCGTACTTGGGCGCTCGTTTGGCTGCGTTTTACGAACGTGCTGGCCGCGTCGCGTGCTTGGGCAGCCCCAAGCGAGAAGGTTCCGTGACTGTCGTCGGTGCGGTGTCCCCACCTGGTGGCGACTTTTCCGACCCGGTCACTGCTGCAACATTGTCGATCGTTCAAGTCTTTTGGGGTTTGGATAAGAAATTGGCGCAACGGAAGCATTTCCCAAGTGTGAATTGGCTCATTTCGTACACCAAGTATATGCGTGTCTTGGAGCCATTTTTCAACAAAATTGATCCGGAATATTCGACGTTACGCACGCGATGCCAAGAAATTTTACAAAAAGAAGACAATTTGACCGAAATCGTGCAACTCGTGGGCAAAGAATCACTTTCCGAAGATCAAAAAGTGATTATGGAAATCGCTAAAGTGATTCGTGAAGATTATTTGCAGCAAAATGCGTTTTCCGATTACGATTACACGTGCCCACTTGTCAAGAGTGTGGGGATGTTGCGTTGTATTATTTTGTTTTACAATTTGAGCCAAAAAGTGATTGCTGATTCGCCACCGGATGCGAAAATCACATGGGCCCAAATTAAAACGACGCTCAATCCAATTTTGCAAAAAATTATTCAAACGAAATTTCAATTGCCAAAGCAACCCGTGGAGCAAATGAAGGCGTTTTTCACGGGTTTGAATGAAGAAATTGAACAAGCGTTCCAGCAATTGTCGGATTAAACAAGAAGGTCTTTGTTGAAGGAACAAGAGCAAGAGCAAGACCGGGAGAGAGCGAGGGAGCAAGACCGAGAGAGCAAGACCGAGAGAGCAAGACCGAGAGAGCAAGACCGAGAGAGCAAGAACAAGGGAGGTTTACGCCGAGATAAACAGTCAATAGCTACAGTAGCTGCCCAGGATGGGAGAGGGAAGTGGGTCTGCTTCAGTGGATGAGCATACAGTAGTCAGTATAAAAACAAAACAAACAAAAAGCGAACAAAACAAAAAATACATCACACAGACATCCAGACATATCCATCCAGGCCCGTGGCAATGGAATGTTTTCCCATTTGGGGAACTGATGTTTTCACATGTCACATGTTTTTGTTGTTGGAAATCCTAGATTAGAAACCATTTCAATACGATTTCTAAAGCGTTCACTCAAACGAGACTGATTTTTTTGTCATGGTTTCTTGGACCAAACACACCTCAAAGTGATACGATTAGCTGAAATATGTCATTGAAGCGTTTCCATTGGATATATACATGCACGTCTCCTTATAATTGGATGAAAAAAACCATGACAAGGGAGATGGGCACAACCCACATTGCTTTTTTCCCTCGCTTGGGAATCGAAGAGCTCAGTTCGCCAAGCGAGAAGCTTCCCCAAAGGAGTGAAAGAACCCCACGGCAGCCAATACGAACTATGGGGAATAAGAACTCCCAGCCCGATACGACTACCCACCACGTGGCGCCACCGCGGCGTCCAGCGACAAACGCCAAGGAAAAGGCGACTGCGGCAGCGGCGGCTGCAAATACCGCGGCGGCCGCCAAACTGGACGCGCGCAACAAGCCACTTCCACCACCAGAAGCGCCACCAGCCGAAGAAGCCAAAGAGAAAGTGTCCCCGCCACGTGAGTCCCCCATTCCAGAGCTGTCCCTATACAGACATAGATAGATATGGAGATGCTCATGGGATCTTTGTATCACACAGCCTCGCCCACCAAGCCGAGCCCACCGCCCAGCCCGACGGGCTCTTCCAGCTCCAGGGCTTCGTCCACCACTACAGAGGACCATATTTCCAACTGGAAGCTCTTCAACGACTTGGAAAACCGAGAAGAAGCCGATGTCGTACGTCTCATTTCCCTTCTATTATCCCATCCAAAAACACCCACTAAAACACTCATCTCTCTCTGTTTTTTTCTTCGGAGAGCAGCTCGAACTGTCGCTTTTCCTTGACGCCCTCACCACGTACATGCCTGGCTTGGACGACAGCAACCACCACCACCAGCAGCAGCAGCGTGGCAACCGGTCGCTTTCCCAGGACCTCTCTCTTTCCCCATCATCCTCTGGGTCATCTCCCCCACCGGCGCAGCCACCGTCTTTTGGCAAAACGGTCTCGGAACAAGTCAGCGGTCCCGTGGGCCAAATTGACATCGCCAACATGTACTTGCAATCCAATGAACTCCACAGTCAAATCACCCTGGAGGATGTCAAGAATTTGATGGAATCGTGTAAAAAGGGCCTGAGAATCCCACGCCATGAAGTGATTCGCATCGTCAACCAAGCCATGGCCATTTTTCGCAAAGAGAACACGCTCATGCACGTGACCATTGCTCCGTGCAACCATTTGACTGTAATCGGGGATTTACATGGCCAATTTGATGATTTATTGCTCATTTTAAGAGAAAATGGGTTGCCTTCCGAAACAAATCCATACCTTTTTAATGGTGATTTTGTGGACAGAGGAGATCGAGGGGTGGAAATCGCAATTGTGATTTATTTGTTTAAAATTTTATACCCAAAACATGTTTTCGTGAACCGTGGCAACCATGAAGAATTATCGATTACGCAAGTGTTTGGGTTTATGAAAGAATGTGAAACGAAATACGACACTTTTATCTACGATTTATTCTGTGAAAGCTTTAAATGGCTGCCACTGGCCACTGTTTTAGACAACCGTGTCTTGGTGGTCCATGGTGGTGTGCCACGTGAAAATATTTTGCTAAAAGAGCTTAATACGCTTTTAGAGCGAACGGAATACGATTTAACGCGATGGCGTGAGAAACCAAAATTTAAAAACCAAAAAGAACCGCATCGTAAAATGCAAATGATGCGCGATTTAGTATGGAGTGACCCAAAAGCCACAGGAAAAGGATGGGAAGAAAATAAACGCGGCGCCGGGATTTTATACGGCCACGATGTCGTGCAAAAATTCATGACCAAGAATAAATTGGCATTAATTATTCGCTCCCATGAATGTGTGCCACGCGGATTTGATTGGCCCTTTGGTGATAAAGGAATGCTGGTGACTTTATTTTCAGCGTCGAATTATTGTGGCAAAGCCAATAATTTAGGCTGTTTTGTGCGTATTCCGGGCAATAAAAATGCGAAACCGGCTTTTTTCCAGTATATGGCAAGTGCCGAGTCCCGCGATATGGGGGTGAGCAATTTAGATGCGCTTTTTTCATTGATTGTGGACCATCATGACGAATTACGCGTGGAATTTATGAAAAATGATCTTGAAAATGTGAAAAAAGTGTCCATTTCCACGTGGGGAAAAATTATGGAAGAAATTCTGGATTTATCATTGGATTGGCGTGCGTTACAACCGCTTTTGACCTCATTAGACGATGGTTTAGTGCCGTATGAAGGCTTTTTATCACGGTACAATGCCGCTGGTGCGGTTACGGTTACGCCCCAGGTTACGCCGGTTACGCCAGAGGGTACACAAGAGGGTACGGTTACGCAAGACCCCGAGCGGCTCAAGAGACGGCAGGCGTTTAATTCGTTGTACCGCCACCGCGCGCGGCTGGAGGCGCTGTTCAGAGTGTTGGATCGCGATGGCAATGGCACGATCACGCTGGAAGAGCTGGAAAATGGCATTAAATTGCTCAATGACCATTTGCCTCAGGGCACCAAGTCGTTTTCCACGAATGCGTTGGAAATTATGAAAATGTTGGATTTTTCGCATGATAATGAGCTCAATATTAACGAGTTTATGGAAGGATTCCGGTTAAATGCCAAGCTGACGGTCCACGCCAAGTGGAAGCGCGCGAGAAAAAAGATTAAAGTGCTCAGTGCGCTTGGTGCGCTGCGCTCGCTGAGCAGCCAGGCCAAGAGAGGAGCAGGGGATGAGGAGGAGCAGGAGCTCAAGGCGGAGAAAGAGGAAAAAGAGGAAGAGGAGCTCAAGGAGGAGGACACTGTTTTCCAGACCGAGGAGGAAAAAGAAGCGCAGCGCGTGCTGGTGCGGATCCCAAGCGTCCGCAAGAGTCCGATCCTCACGCGCCATGGCAGCATCCAGCGCATTGGGCTGGCGGCGGCGCTGGCCGATGAAAAAGAGCTGCTGCTGGTCGCGGAGAGCGCGACCGATCACATCTTGGAGGAGACCAGTGAGGAGGATGAAGAAGCAGAGGAAGCAGAGGAAGAGGAGGAAGCAGAGGAAGAGGAGGAAGAGGAGGACAAGGAGGATGACGACCACGAGGAGGAGAAAGCGACGGGCCGTTTGCGTGCGAGCAGCGATGCGACGATGGAGAAGGAGTTGTGAGCGGGGCTAGATGCACGAGAGGAGGAGGAGGGGGAGGAAGAGGAGGAAGAGGAAGAAGTGACAGAGAGGCGGAGTGAGAGAGAACTCGTTCGTTCGTGGTTTTCGTAATACGTTTTTGGATATTTGTCGTGGTTGTTTTGAAATTATTTTCTTGTTTCCGGTTATTTTCAGT
The DNA here is from genome assembly GCA_023336165.1 of Pythium monospermum. Lineage (NCBI taxonomy): Eukaryota > Oomycota > Peronosporomycetes > Pythiales > Pythiaceae > Pythium > Pythium monospermum. Next base: position 20,652 of record JAADWJ010000026.1, read on the forward strand.
AAAATCGAACGTTTCGACGTGCTAGAACTGTAAATAGTATCCATTTTGGGGTTTTTAGACCACCATCAACAAGATGGCTACAAATCCCGTATTTGGGATCCGATATTTATAGATTTAGACCAAAAAGCTATCGTCAAACTGCAATAGCTCACGCACTTCTTAAAGAAGAGCTCCAGCCATAGATAGAGCCAGAGACAAAGGCCAACACACCGTCACAGTATACAGCTCCCTAGGCTGAAAAAGCCGACGACAAACAGGCGTCAGCATCTCCCCTCCTCTTCCTCCTCCTCCTCTATCAGTTACGTCCTCTCTCCGTCGTGAATCTACCACCCATGGGCGGCGGCGGCAAGAAAATCGTGACGTTGGATCTCGCGGGCGACTCGGGCGAGCGCATCAACTCGCCTCGCAGCCTCGAAGCCTGCCTGCGCACAGGCATTGAACCCGATGAACTGTTGCCAAAATCACCAAAGGACTTTTGGGACCGCCGTGGCAAGTACGGGCTGGTGGAGAAGCAAGCCGCGACCATCCGTTTCCAGCATTTTGAGCAGCTCCGCTTGGCCAAGTTGGACGCGGTGCGCAAAGAAAGGGACGCCATCCTCGCCGAGTACGAAGGCGCTTGCTTGCCCTCCATGGCAGCAAGACCATCCTCTTCGTCTCCTGCACGAGCAGCAGGCTTTGGACGCGCCAAGTCCGCTGGCCCCCTGTCACGAGGAGGAGCCCGAGGAGGTCACCACTCGATTAAGAGCCCGTCCTCTAATGGGGACGCCTACGGTGATGATGGTGAGGATGGTGATGAAGATAATTCGACGATGGTCCAATTGGAGGAACGCCGTTTACAACGCATGAAAATGAGGCAACAAAAAGAAATTCAAAATGTGATTGAAAATGAATCGAAAATGGCGAAAATGCAACTGGAAAATGCCAAACGAAATGCTGACGAAGTGCGTAAAAAACTGGATTATCAAAAAGAATTACGGTTAAAACGTGCCCAATTAGTCGCCCAAAAGCACGCGCGTGATTTAGAAAAACAACAAATGGAGGAAAATGAGGAAAAACAACGGAAATTACGAGCCAAACAAGAAGCCGAAAAAGAACAAAAAATTCAACAAGACGAATTATTGAAACAACAAGAACGTAAAAAACTGGCCACTTTAAATGAAATGGAACGAAATCAAAAAGCCGAAGAATTTCGGAAACAAACCGAACAATTATTACAACAACAAGAAGATGTGGTTTCCCAAAACCGCCAAAAAATGGTGGAAAAAGAAAAATATGTTTTACAAAAAATGGAAATCGCTTCAAAAAGACGCCATTACGAAGCACTGGAAAAACGCGAAAGAGCAAATGCACGTATTTCCCATGCAAATGCCCAAAATCAACAGCTTTTACAACAGCGGAAACATGATTTTGATATAAAACAACGCGCCGCACAAGACCGTGCAAAAGAAATTCAAGAAAAAACCATTTCGGAATTAAAAGAACGAGCCAATTTCCAGAAAAAAGAAGAAGAAATTCGCCAAAAACGGTTGGAAGCCGCACGTAAACATCAACAAGATGCCGTTTCTAAAATTCTCACCAAACGGTCCATTTTAGAAACCAAATTGGAACAATTATCCATGGAAAAGGAAAAAGAACGCCTTTTACAAAATGTGGAAAAAGAATTGTCGCAAGACGAAAAATTGAAAAATGTGGAACGCATCAAACGAATTGAAGAATATTCGCGGCTCCAAATGATGCAAAAAATTGCCCACGAAGATGAAAAAAGTCGAAAAATCAAGCAAAAAAGGCACAAATTGATGGAAGAACGCCAAAAAGTGGCCTTAGATTCGCTTTTACGCAAACATAAAATCACGCAAGCGATGGAAAAACTACGATTAAGCAACAAGTGGGACAAGATCGACGAAACACTGTACGAGTTATGATAATGGGAGAGAGGGGATGGAGAAGGGGGTCGGTCCTGGGCCAATATGTTTTTAAATGGGTGTTTTTGGTGGGGAAAACTAACATATTTTATTTATGTAGTGGTGAAGTGGACCAAGGGCATCAACTACCAGGTGCATGGCAAGGATCAGGCCACGACGGCTGACCAAACAATAAGAAAAAAGAAGAAAAAAATACGACTGTCAATATCTATAATATATTTATGATGTTTTATTATAATAATCCTTTCTTTTAGTCATCCAGCTCAATGATTTCGATGGCGGCGTCGCTTCTTCTGGCAGCGCTCCTCCCATTTGTGGAAGCCACCTCCTCCGCCTTGTCTTCATTGACCTCGTCCTCCTCCTCCTCCTCCTCCTCCTCCTGGTCCTCCTCGTCGTCGTCGGTCGTCTCGGTGAGATCCACGACTCCTCCTCCTTGTCCTCCTTGTGCCCCACGCGGCGGCTGTAGAGCACCCATCGCGCTCAAATCGCCCACCAAAAACCACTCGCCATCGCCGTCTCCTGCGACCAGCATCGCGCCCTGTGGCAAGCCACCGCCTCCAGTAGAAGGCACCATAAACCAAGGCTGGGGCGGCAATTCCTTGTCGTTCTTGATATTGGGCTTGCTCTCGTTTAGGGATCCCACTGCAGCGGCCGCTGCTGCTGCTGCTGCTGGCAGCGCAGGCGTGGCGTCCGCCTGCATTGTTTGCCCTCCTCCTCTTGCTCCTCCTCCTCCTCCGTCTTCTTCCTTTTTGGGCTTTTTTACTGCGACGGCGTTGCCAGAAGCAGGCGCAAAAAATTCCATGACGCTTGGTGTGTTTTTGCTCGTTTTTTGTTTTTGTTTTTGTTCTTTTTTGGCTTGTTTTTCTTGAAAACCAGGCGGACTTTTAATTTTCGTGTACGTGCCACCACAGGTTTTCTACCACAAAAATGCACAAAATACAATTGTTAAGAAATATTACGAATGGCAAAAAGCCATTTCCAATTTCACTTACCTGGTGGTCCGCCCACCATGTATCCATAGGACGTGGTGGGCGGTTCATCGCGCGTTTGACGACCCCAAAATACGGTGGTTTGCGTTGACACGGTCCCTAAAAACACGAAATCAATAATCAGTCCCAAAAAAGCACGTTTTAACCCCTTTTAAGCTGCCTTTTAGGGTTATTTGGGGACTTCCTTACATCACATTTCCACCAGTGTTGGCGGTACGCGTCGACTTCATCATGGAACGTGTGGAAAACCGTGATGGAAGTGCCTGCGCGTTGGTTGATGCGCTTCAGATGGGACTGGAAAAGAGGTCCATGGTCTTCCCGGTCGCGCACGGGACTGGATACAAACAGAAACGCATGGATCATTTCGTGCTTGGCAAAAACAACATTGTAAAATAGGTTAAAATGCTGTTTAAAACACGCTTTTATGGGGGATTTTGACGTGGGAAACTGTACCAGCAGTGTGTTGATGAGATCGCTCCGTGGACGAAGCTTCAGAAGCGGCTCACTAGAAAAGAGACACCAGAGAAAGTGATCAGTGTGGAGTGGCCTTCTATTAGAAGCAGCCAGCAGCTCCGGTAGTCTTTGTAGGATAAGGAGTACCTGAGCCGAATGGAACAGAATCCGCTGCTTGGCTGAAACGAGCAAAGCCCCGCGCTGCTCTCCCACACAGAAGGCGTTCAGTTAGTATCGGATACTGTCTCCTACTGCCAGACAAGGGAAGGAGAGAGGGAGGTGACCTGTGCGTACCACAAGGTCATGCGTTTGCTCCACTTGATCTCACAGCCAGCGAGTTTGCTGTCAAAGAAAATGGCATTGTACTCCTGTAGCGAGACCAACAACCAACAACATCCAGCCAGTCAGTCAGAAGAACAAGACATTTGGCGCTCTGCCATGCTGTGTGTGTGTGTAGGTGTACGGTACGATGAAAAGCGCGTGGATGTCCGGATTGGGATCTTGAATTTCAATTTCCATTTCAACAAGTCAATTTAAGCCAGTTTGCTTCCCTTGTGTTCTCCTGTATTCCAATGGGTTCTAAACAGCGAGTGTCTACGTACCCATGTACTCGTACTCAGCCGCTAACAGATTGAATGGCTGTCCGGACGGCACGCTGCATGCAGACGACGAAGCATGCGCATGAGGGTGCGGCGGTGCGACCAATTTGCGCTTCCCGCTCATTTTTTGTTTTTGTTTTTTCTTGTTCCTGGTTGCAGTGGAGTGATGGTCGTTTTTGGAGATAAGAACCTGATATGCGGAGGTTCCTAACTCATCGTAGCTTTGTGTGACCTTTCATGTCCCCACAAACAAGACCAGGTACAAGAGCAACAACGATGGTGCTTGGTCATCGATGGTGCACGCCGCTCTCTCTGCTGAGCCTGTTGGTGCTCACAACCGTGCAACTCGTACACGTGCATAGCGCATTCGCCCCTGCATCTGCTTCTTCCCCAAGTCGCAATGGCTCAACACTCACTTCTTCTATCGCGGCAAGCACTGCTCGCTCTCGACGCCTGGGCGATGGTCTGGATTGTGATCTCCAGCTCTACCACGAGTTCATCAACTCGCAAGAAGGCAAAGATATCTTTATCATGGCGACCATGTGCGAGTCCCGTATCAAATCTATGAAAGAACTGCGCGCGGGCAGCTACGGCCCCATTGAACAAAGCGATTTGAAGAATGCGATGTGTTCCAACGAGTGTCAGACAAGCGACACGCTCCACCAAACTGCGATGGCTCAGTCGCGGTGCTCGTGCGCGCAAGTGTCAGCGAATACGTGTATCGTCCATGACTTTTGCTGGGAAAATTCCGCGAGGTTACTGTGTACCCATGTCGGCGAGTGCGGCCACTGGGGGTGCGAGTTGGAAGATTTCATGTGTCTGCGCAACGAGTGGGACCGCCTCCACCCATGCGACGCACGGTCGCTGCGGCTCAGTTTGCTTGGCGCTTCAGTCGCGGTGCTCACGCTTGTCTTGGTGTTGTAAGTGTACCCAAAAGTTACGTTTTGGGGGTTACACTTTGTCAACATGGATGAGGAAATTGAATGGAAATTGCAGGACCATGCATCTAACAGTGCGGCTCCTCTCTTCCATGGCGCGTTTCCAGTGCGATGGCTTCAACAAGACCATGCGCCACGCACCGGCAAGCAGAACGCGGTGCTGCTCAACACGCAACACCCACAACTGGTCGCTGTGGTTGCCCAAGAAGCACGGAAACTTGTGGAATCCAAAGAAAACGCTGTATCATTCGACGTGGTGCCAGCAGCGCTGGGACTTGAAAAAGCGGTGGCAGGTCCTTCTCTTCTGCGCTGTGTGCTCCTCAAAGCTCCACCGCCACCACCATCCTCATCGCTGCTGTCATCAACAGAAAGGGAACCATTCCATTGGCTCGCTGCCAAGTTGCGACGCGCTGCTTTCCATCGCGACCGCGGCAACGACTTGTTTAAAAGCGGCAGCCATCAGCGCGCACTTCACGCGTATTCAAGAGCGCTTTTATGGCTTGCATGTCCCCCAAACTGCCAGTTTTCCAGCAAAGAAACGTCCCAAATCACCCCACTTGTCGTGGCTTGCCATTCCAACATGGCGATGTGCTACTACAAAACCAACGAAATGGACAAGTGTATCCACCACAGCACACGTGCGCTGGCACATGACGCGTCCCATGTGAAAGCGCGGTTCAGGCGCGCGCAGGCGTATCTCCACACCAAGCAATACGAGCTGGCAGTCCGCGACTTGGAAAAACTCGCCCACCAGCAACAAGAAAAAGACGACCCCAAGAATAAGAAGCTCTTTATGACCAGCTTGGTCAAGGCCACACGAATGAAGCAACACCACGAAGACAAGCAAAAGCAAGCCTTTGCCTTGGCCTTTTAACAGTAGTAATACAGCCACACACACAAGTCGTAGAATAAGAGAGAGCTCACTTTCTCCAGTGTATTACAGGGTATCCAGAAAAAACTGCGGTTTAATCTTCCTGGCCACCGGTGGCGCGAGTGTAGATCAACTGCGCGTGGTGGGAGAGGACCTTTTGGACCAGTCCTTTCTCTTCCAGTTCACGGATCGACGCGCGGGCAAGCGAGGCCGTGACCTTGAGACGTTCGACGACCGCCGAGGCCGAGATGAGCTTCATCTTTGGCACTTCAATGAGAAGACGCTCGTAGGCCTCCTGGTCGTAGAGCACTTTGTTCGCGACCTTCTCACGGACCTTACCCTTGGACCACTTCTTCTTGCCCTTGTTACGGCCGCCCGCCATGGCGGCGGCCATCTTCTGCTCCTTGGTCTTCTGCTGCGTCTTTGGAGGCTACTCACATATACGACAATCACGTAAGTAAATCCACTGGTAAAAAGAGGCAAGCGGCATGTGAGGGTGAGAGAGCGATGGGCGATGGGTGACGGCGGGTTCTACGACGTGCGCTGGACGATTTGGCGGCGCCAGACACTCAAAACGGGAGACAACAACAGCAGCAGCAAAACAGCACGCGAACCTCGAGGAGGGTCGAAAACAATTAGGTCTCTCCACACGATGAAGCGAGAGCGCGCACAAACTGCCAGTCGGAAGAAAACGCCGTTCGCCACGAAAACACGCACGTGTGTCCTTGTTCGATATCCATGGCACTGGAAGCAACACGCCACCGCGTTGAGGCTGTTCGGCTGCCATATCCGCGTCAATCGGAATGGAAACTAACTCGTCACTGCAAGGAACACGTTGTTGCTGTTGCTGTTTTTTTTTGAGTTGAACACCAATTGCTGCAATCACTCGGTGTTCGGTTGTTGCTGCTGTTGCTTGCTGCGTGTTGTCTGTCTGCCCCGTTCATCGTGTGCATTTGGTTGTTCTAAATCGCCATCGCCATATATATCGCCACCACCACCACCATATAGCCATCCATCGCTACCCTGTCGCTCCATGCCAACATGCTCGGCCCATCCATTTAGCGCTGCTGTTTCGTGTTGCTTACCATGGTTGCTTCTCTCTCTGATGAGCTCCCTGTTCGAAGTGGCAGCCCAGCGAGCAGCACCAACAGACTTCCATACAAAAACTCCACACACACTCGACGCCCAAACCAGCCATCCATTCGGCAACCAACATGGGACCGTCTGGGGTTAAAATATGATCAGCCCCAACCCTAACCGAACCGGTTCACCGAGACGAACCGTCCAAAGGTACCAGTATCAGAGTATCAGAGTTGGGAATCAGATATATGGACTCAGATATTGGAAATGGGATCACCATGAAAAACTAGGGAAAATGATGGAGAGTTTCTCTATCGTATATGTGTTCCTTTATCTCTGTTTGTACTCGCCCATGACATCGCGTGTCATCGGGCGTTGGTTCCCTACGTGTCGACGCCCTGCTTCTCTCCCTCTCATCGGAGCAGCCAAGCCCACCAATCCTTCAATATCGCTCGTCGCACGTTGATGAATATGCACGACAGGCGGCTCTCCTTCTGGCTCGGGCTGGGGAAGTGTTCTCAGTCGCGCGGCAACATGGGGACGCAGCTGATTGACGAGGCCATCGAGTACGGACATTGCATTCGGTTGAAGCGCGAGTTCCCACTGTTTCTTATCGACCAATTCCATGAGCACGTGGAAAAGTGCGCTGCCAGCACGGAGCGTGGACTTGGATCCGACCATAATGAGCTTTTGCTTGGCTCGCGTGAGTGCGACGTTGATACGCCGCCAATCCGTCAGCAGATCACCAACGTGATTCTCGGCATTACATCGCACAAACGACACGAGGATAACATCCTTATCCTTGCCTTGGTACTTGTCAATCGTACTGACCTCAACAGATTGACAGCCTGACGCTCCGACAACGCGACGCACTTGCTGTTGGATGAGAGCGACTTGGGATCGGAACGGAGAGATAACGGCGATCTCTTCCTGTTTGACACCAGCAGCGATGAGAATCTGCACAAGCCCAGCGACAATACGCGCTTCGACAAGGTTCTCGAGCTTTTTCCCACGACCGCCATGCCCATCTTTCTGGCCTGGAACAACAGTGCCAATCATTTCGCCAATTGACGGAACGCCGTCAATGTTGAGAAACTGCACACCGTCCGTATTGCCCAACGTGTGTAGTGGCCAGTGCTGTGCTTCTGCTGTGATCGGCAGGTCCATCAGTGGCAATCGGTTCGTTGCGACCTCATGGGATCCGCATTTCAGCTTATCGGCGTACACCAGTCGATTCGCCACGAGCATGATATCGCGGTTCATACGATACTGGTACGTGAGCTGCTGGGTAGCCTCTGGATGCGCTTCGGATAAACGACGGAAGAGACTCACGTCCATGCCTTCTTTTCTTGCCTGGGCGTTTGTCACGAGTGGTGGAAGCTGGTAGTGGTCACCGACGAGAACAAACGTGTCTGCGCACCGTAATGGGCCCAGCACAACCGGCTCGGTCGTCTGTGTGGCTTCATCCACGATGCAAAAATCGAAACGTCGCTTGGAGAAAAGAACGTGGTTGTTGACACCGAGACACGTACACCCGACGAGCTTGGCTTGTTGAAAGCGAGCTTCCACAGCGTCTACGGACATGGAATCACCGACCAGTTTATCCAACGTGTACGGCGCCATGTCTGGGTGCACTTGTGCGGCGTTGCCGATGCGCAGCATGTTGAACTGGTCATTTCCGCGAAGTTTGAGCAACAGATTATCCACCGCTGAGTGCGTGTAGCTTGTGATAAGCACGGAAAACCCCAAGTAGATTAAAACCTTGACCGTGAAGGCGATTGTCGACGTCTTACCCGTGCCAGGCATTCCTAAGATCAAAGCGTAGTCGAGCGAGTTGAGAACCTTGAGGACTCCACGCTGCTGATCAATATTCAGACGCATGTAATCGTCATGGAGCTGTTGGGCGTGGCCAAAGAGCGAGCTGTCCGACGCACTGACGCGCTGCTGCTTTGACTGGCGTTGAAGTAAGAGATCATGAAAGCGTGACGACCGAAAGCGTGGCTTCAAAAGATGCACAATGAGTTTGCGTCGTCGCATATCGCCGCGTTGATCGGCCACTTGCTGTGATTGCGCAAGTTGGGAGACAGCATTCGCGAGCAGATCCGAGCGAAGATGTGGGTCCGTGCCTTCGGTCACACCTTCTGGAGCCGGGCCGATGAACAACTTGACCAAATTTTCCTTGGCACGACTGAGCCCACTTGCGATCACATCTTTGTCGATTCGCCATGTGTACTCGGCACCAACAACGGATCGCCCTGTTTGCACAACCGATGGGATGGACTGAAACGATTCCAACACGATGGTGTCACCATTCAGGCCAATGATGCGGCCTCTTGCAATATGAACGAGCAGCTTCTTTTCATCGATCGACTCCACTGACAGAATGACGCGGTCTTCAATGCGAAATCGATGCTCGAGAAACGAGAGCGCGGCTAGGTCCGTTGCAGCGCGTTGGTCTCGGTGAAGACATAAGACTCGCATACTCGCAGAGGCAGTCGAACCACGAGGAGCAGGCGCGTCACTCACAAGGCGAAGCTGCGCGATGCAAAGACTTTCTGGGTCACGCTCTCGTTTCGTTCCCGTTTGCAACCACAGTGCACGTAGATGCTTGTCTGCGTTTTGGTGCTCGAAATCGATCAACCGATTCCACTTGCGGAAGTAAATGAGATCGAGTTCCTCCAGGTGGCCCACTTTACGATGGAAGAGATCTTCGAGTCCACTCGAGTCAGCACTACCGTTCTCCACAGCAGTATGATGAAGCACACACTCGTCAATCTGGAAACATCTCTCACAGTCGCGACGGCGGCCCAGCATTTGTGGCAATGCTTGTTGTTGATGTGATGACGTGGTACTGCTCCCCATGGCCTTCACTCTTGCCATCGCCGCAGCAAACTTGTTTCGCGCGATCACGAGGCCGCGAATATGGGAGGCCATCGCAGCAATTCGATTGGTTTCGATCCCTGGGACGTACATCAGCAGACCATCTTGGCATTGCTGTTGGTACCGTTCGTTCAGAAGCAACGTGTACAGAATGACTTGACCTTGGTGTTCCACGCCACCGTACGCCTTGCTGCCAGTTTTCAGCTCCAACGGAAGCACGATTTCTCCCGGTGCAGAAGAGAATGAAGACAGAACAGTCGCGTCGATGGCTCCTTTCACGCCCCATTTCACAGACCACAGCATTTCTTCCACCGCCAACACTTGTCGGACAAGAACTTTCGTTGGTGCAAAAGATGAAGAAGGTTCGTTCAGCTGGACACCGCCCGTTCTTGCGTCGATGAGCCACTTCTGGTAGTCTTGCATCACCTTCCCAAGTTCGAGCATGGCCGTTTCTTCGCTCAAGCTGCTCTCGATGAGCTGCAACACACTACAAGGGGGAAAATCACATTACACAAGACGTCAGCATCCGGTAATTTGACTCAAAGAACGGTACGAAGTCACGTACTGGGAGGAAACAACCTGCTTCGCGTCGGTGAGCATAAATCCCATGTCGTGTTGTTCATTTTCGAGCGCGTGCTGAAACAACTCGTGCTTGAGCGTGCCAAGCAACGCCTTCTGGTTCGTTGGCCGCGAAACGTTAAGCGTCTCTTTCAGCACAGCGCGCCGAAGGCACCCAAAACTCGTCGTCACACTTGTTGGTGACACCTGCCCAATCATAGTGATGTTCCTGTTAGAGAAGTACAATACCATATCTAGTTCAGTCCTACGTACCAGGATATCGGGGTGTGCAATCACCAAGTGATGGTCATTGTCTACGACCACTCTTTGCATAGAGCTTTGCGGCGTATGGATATTGCCTGGTACTCCTGCTTGTGCCGCCATATCCTGTGAGAAAAAGCCGTTCCTGTCTCGCTCGGAGAAAATGAGATGGATTGTATCACCAGCTTCCACGTTTGTATCATACCAGTCCTCAACCAAGTCCACTTCCACGTGGCGTTCGTCTTCATCCAGCAGCCTCAAACTCACGCGTCGATGGTACGCATCTCGATCAACCTCAAGCACCAGCAACCGTTTGTATGTATTATCATCTTGTGTGCCTGTCTTCACGTCGTCATCTGCAGAACCTGAAAGAATAACACCTTCAAACGCGAGGCGCTTGTCGACCACTGGCGACGGTGGAAGCAGTGCTTCTGATGTTGCGGCTGCTACCACTTGATACGCTTGATGAGCAGATGAAGAAGCATCACAAGATTTAGTCATCGATGTCCCACCACCAGAAGTACGCAATGAACGAGGCGGGGGAGCAGGAGGAAGAACCTGTTGGGAGAAATAGTCGGATTGAGACGACTGCGACGAGTTATTGCTGGACTTGCGGTGCGCGATCTGCTGGCTGGCTTGGAACTCGAGTTGGTCCAGAAGTTCCCACGATTCGTCGGTGAAATCGGGCGACTCAAACTCGAGCGGTTTCTCGTGAAATTGGCCATTTGCACCTTGCTTTGCCATCACTTGGCGAGGAGGAGTCACATAGGCCGCCGATGCGACTTGTACGGAGGCGGGAGCTGTGGACGCTGTCAAGGGTTGCGTGGTGCTCGCTGTCGAGTGCATGTTGTGGAAAGACGGTGTCGCCACTTGAGCCAACTCATCCGGCTCGCGCGACAATCGTTCATCGATTTGGTCGAGCAACAGCAACTCATCCTGCGAATCACGCAGGCGGGATGACGATGACGACGACGCAGTTTGCATCGCATGTGGTGGCACTGTTCTTGGCAACTCTCTTTTGTTACTACCTGTGTCGGACTCGGGACTGAACAGGATATGTCGAGAGACGGAGACTTGCTCGCCAAGAAGGTTGCCTGTCTCACCCATCGAATTTGCGGGGATGCCGCCGTTGCCATCAACAGACACAAGCCGCGTGAACGCCTTCCGCTTGGCCTGTTCCGCTGCGCGTTCCTCTTTCTTTTGCTTCTGTTTCTGCTGTCGCCGTTGCTGCGCTGCGTCTTCGTCAGTTTGATGGTGGGAAGAATACTGTTGTTGTGACTCATTCTGGGTCCCCGTGGGCGGCGACTGCAAGCTCGCGCGCGCGATCCGCCCAACAAAGCCTTGTACTTCTTCTTGCTGCGCTAGTTTCCCTGTACCAGACACTCGCATTTGTTTCTCGGCGGGTGAATCGCGCCACACGACACGTGCACCGTCGTCTTTTGTCGAGCTGAACGGCGACGACCGCGACGGTGGCGGCGTGACGGCCGTCGCGGCTGTCTCCACGCGTGCGCGCTTTCTACGGGGGGTCTTGACTCCTGCGGGCTCCATTTCTACGGGATATATACCACGGCGTTTCCTTCTCGGATGTTGCTTTCCTTTCCTTTCCTTTGATTGCTTTCTCGTTGCCCTTTCGAAAAATGTTGGTGACGCGCGCGCCAACTTTTTGTTGGATTTTTTGTGTGTTGGACAAAAAGCGCCAACAAAACAAAACAAAACAATTTTGCACACCAACAATCCCACCTGTCTAACCGCATATATGACCTCTATTACATGATATGGCTACGCCAACTCAGTCGTCCACATTCATTGGAATCCTGCAGTATGTCGCGCCGCCCGAGCATGCGAATACGGCCACTTGCCTATGCACTCACGCCGGCGCGCTGGGACGCTCACACGCCCAGACATGATGGACTGACTGCCTGGCATCCACCTCCCATCCGGAAATTCCAACTTCGGCACCATATTAGAAGAATTGACTGGTTCTGCGATGGCTCTGGTGTCGCTCGGGCATCGCGACTGGAGCCGCTGCTGCGCGGTGTTGTTTCCCACACTGCTGACGCAGTTCCTCGCAGCCCTTTTCCAGTAACAAATGCTCTTCAAGCGCGATTTCCAGCAGCAAAGACGCATCATGGAGCCGCTGATCGCGTGCTTTGAGAACGCGGAAAAGCTGCGTGTAGTCTTTGGTTTCGTGGAGCAACTGCGGTTGCGCCATCCGCAACAGCGTGAGCACCAATGAAAACACGACGTTGGACCGCTCATAGATCACCACATCCAGTAACCGGAAGCTGGTCTCACTGGGGAAGACCGTACAAAACATGGGCAAGAGCCAGCCTGTCACGAGCAAAAGCCCCATTTGCGCTGGATGGTTCTGGAAAACGAGCTGGAAATGGCGCATCACCTTCGGCAGCCTCTTTGGAAGCAGCGCTTCGAGCACGAGCCCATCGACATGGAGCCCGTCCATCCCTTTTGTGAAGTACGCGGGGAAGTAATCTTCACACAATGCCGCAAGCAGCCAAAATACATCTTCTTCCACCTTGTGGACGTCTTTTTCTTCTTGGGCGTCTTGGTCTTCATGGGAATGGAACAGACACAGCAGCCGTGCGACGATAAAGCTCATGCTCTGGCAATAGCCAATATGTGGATTATGGATCGCATACGCCAATAAGACCCGTTCCATGGCGTCCTGTCCGTCTCTTGTATTGATCCACGACTGGTTGCCAGCAAACGTGCGCTGCAAATCAACTTGGATTTGCTTTCTTGCGATGTCCAAGCCGTCAGGACGACACATTTTGTCGGTCTTGCCGGCGTCGCTTGCCGTCTTGAGTGCCATCGCTTGTGTGCGCAGCTGCGCGTACAACCCATTGACAGCAGCACGGCGTTTCGCTTCAGCGCCGCTCATTCGCAAGTACAACACACGACGACAAGACGCAGGGATCCCGTCCCACACAAGTCGCCTTAAGCGGCTTGTGTTGCGGACTTGCGATGGTTCGTACAGAGCCGCTTCGTGGGGATGCTTCATGAGCCGTACGCCTAGCCTCTGCTGCTCTGTCAATGGGGTGATGGCTGCTTCTGCTTCCAGGGGCGGTGGTAGACTGGAGCTTGGGCTTGAAGGAGGAACGAGATCTTCGTGGAATTTTAGCCACAAAGACTCTTGCTGGCGAGCCAGACACTGCTGATGGAGACGGTAATACTCATACGTTTGCCGTGGCGGTGCGACGGGACCAGTAGCTCCAGCACCAGCAGAAGCAGTTCGCGATGGCGGCCAAATGCTGAAGCCGAGTGCGTCGTACTTGTTGGTGCGATTTGCCCACCGTGGGGACACTTGAGATGATGAACTGCTGGTCGCCGTGGGGCTTCGCATCATAGCAGCGCTGCTGCTGGGCATCTCACTGCCAAGAAAGGAAGATGGCCGTGGAGCCTTTGACATCGTGGTAGTATCAGTGGAATCGTCGGTCGTTGTCTCATCCAGTAGCTCCTCCGCCGTGGAACAGTAGACGTCAAGCTTTGTCGGGTGTGGCAACTCGGTGATCCCATCGGCGAGAAAGAGCGACCGCACCAAGAGCTCTCCATGTGGGCGGTGGCAGCCACTGCCGCCGGTGGTAGGAATACCACCACCACCACCGTGATCCAGCGCGAGCCACTGCAGTTTGGCTGGGAACCCACGCACCAAGTCCATGACGGGGATGCGAACCACACCAACGACAGTGGTCGACTGTGAGAGCGACGGGGTCGTATCCTGGTGGATTTCCAAGATCAATTCGGAATCCAGCGCTTCTGGGACCCGGATTTTTGTATGGAGACCAAAAAACGGATGCCGAAACGCATGGAGACTGCCCGCGGCGATCAATTCTTGCTGCACCGAGGCAAATTCCGTGCGCATCTTGTACAAACACCGCATTTCACAAGTCGCCATTTGCTGGACAGTCGAAATAACATTCCGTGTGGCCCGGCTTGCACCGCCACTGGTGGACGAGTTGAACTGGGACAACGATGTTCTTCGTCGTTGGAAGGAGGAGCCAGAGGAGCAAGAGGAGGAGGAGGAGGAGCGGTTGTCTTGGCTACTGCTGTCATCTGGACGTGGTTCAAGGGGCACTTGCAGCGTGACGACTCCAAAGAATCGTCCATGACCTGCTGCGTCACGTCGGCTCATGAAGGGCGATCGTGTCGATGGAGAAGAAGACGAGCAGGAAGACGACGGATGTCCCACGTCACAGTACAGCAAGCGTCGCGCTTCAAGAAGCTCCAGCGTCAACGTACCGATGAACGACATCTCCATCAGGCCGCGCGACGGATTTCTCGAATAAGATAACGAAAGAGACGACGAGAGCGGCTTGCTGGCAGCACTACTACCACCAGTACTACCGGTCGCAGTCGTTTGGAAGCCACCACCCGATGAATCAAAATTGGGCAAAGAGTACTCGCTGTACCCATTGCGATTGAGCGCTCGCATCCGCACAAGGTATTCACAGTCACTGTCCAGCCCAGAGAGCCAGTACTCACTTGCATCGGGCTGAACGAGCACTGCGAGTTTCTCCCAGCTGAACAAATACGACGACGCCGCACCACCACCACTTGTTCCTCCTGCTCCTGCGGATGACGTGGCACTGCTGATCAGCATCGCCAGCATCGAACTCGCACGGCGCAGCCCCGACGGTTTCTTGGTAAACTCGATTTCTACCCATTTCGGCGCCAATACTCTTCGTATCAGTGCGTCTTCTTCGTCGTCTTCGTCTTTGTGTGCAGTAGTAGTAGTAATACTGCCGGTAGAAGTAGTAGTACTATCGATGTGATGCTGCTCAAGCGTCCAGGAAATGCCCAGCGAGCTGCTGTCCGCGCCGATACATCGCACATCACGTGGCATACACGGCACTTGGGAGATTTCTTCTAAAAACGCTTGCAATTCATGTTGTTTTGCCAAATCAGCGGCCGTATTTCCGTCACTATTGGTCGAAACAAGTGGCAAATCATGGGCATGAGGTGCATGGCAAACGAGCCATTGGCAAATCTTCAAATGGCCGCCCATGGACGCATAGTGGAGAACGGAATACCCGTTGACATCCAGTGATGTGATGGAGACCGTAGCGCCTTTGTTGCCTTGCCTGTGGTCTTGAACTTGATCGAGTAGCAGCCACTGGAGCACGTCCATGCGGCCGTTGTACGCGGCATAATGGAGCACATTCCGTCCACTGAACGACGTGATAGACATGGCGATGCCCAGTGTCTTGGCGCACCATTGGAGAACATCCAAGCACCCATGGATCGCGGCGAGGTGGATCACGTGGGTGCCGTGGATATCGACCAGCGAAAGGCCTTGTGGTTCGTACTCGTACAGCGTCTCCAACACACAAAGCGTGTGGTCTCTTTTCCCCGCCGAGATGACATCGTGGAACGCCGAGCGGCCCATCGCGCACTGCTCCGTGGCGCTTGCGCCATGGTAGAGAAGGCACTTGATGACGTCTACATCGCCTTTCTTGCATGCGAGGTGGAGCAACGTCTTGCGGGTGGACGGGTCAGAAAAGTCGTTGACGTTGATGAGGTTGACGAAGCCGCCAGTGTGAAGAAGGTGATGGAGACGCTGTGCTGCTTCTTCTTCTGAGCCGCATAATTCAATCGCATGGTCGGCGATGCATTCAAAGAACTCGTCTCGACCGATCGCGGCGTAGAGATCCGCACCAGTCACAACGGTGGCGGTGGTGGTAGCACTGGTGGTTGCAGTAGTAGGAGTAGTTGACTCTGATGGGCTTGCTTCTGGTATTAGTACTTGCGTGTCGACCTCCTTCTCCTGAACGGCAGGCGCTGGGACGGGAGCCAACGTTGGCTCGGGTTCGCGCACTTGTGTGACCGCTGTATCCTCCGTACAATGGCTGCTTCTTTCGCCAGTCGCGAAGGATAAGGAGGTAATACTGGTAGTCGTTGGCACTGTCGGCGGTAGTCGACTCTCGGCCTTGATCGACTTGCGCTTGCGCTTCTGTTGTTGTTGCTTGAATGAATTCGTTGGTCTGTTTGTTGGCGAAATCGGCAATCTATCTGTGAGATTCGCCATACCGATCGAATTGCGCTTGGCCATGCTGTGCGAGCCCATTGACGTCATCTGTAGAGATCCAAGGAAGAGGAAACCACAACCAGTCTCTCATCGTCAGATACATCCACCCATACTACACAACAGTAGCATCACAAGAGCGTCTGCGCCGTACCATTTGTTTCACCATTGTTCCACTGTGAATTCGTGGGACTCGTAATATCCATACGGTACAAACAGAGCGATCGATCGTCTTCAAGATGGCGCATGGGCAACAAAAAACGTTGCTGCATCGCAATTTGCAAACCAAAAAAAAAAGTCAGAGTGATATCTACCGGTTTTTAACCGGTTGCTAACCAGTATGAAACCGGTATTTTAGGGGGGTTCAACTTCAAGCTCCATTTTCATTGGCCACATCCACAAGCTCCTGAACCAAAGGAAAAAAGCACGGCCGAATTCCATCCCAAACATCACGGGATTTGCTTCCTGATCGGAAGACGCTGGTACATCAAGCAACAATGCGCATGACCATTGCACGCCGTTTTTTCTCCAGTAATGCTGGGGTCCGCTCGCCGGCGATCAAAGCGGCGATGCTGCCAAAGGGCACCTTTGACGGCAAGATCGCGCTGGTCACTGGCGGCGGCACGGGTCTTGGGCGAGGCATCGCGACCCGTTTGTCGGATCTTGGCGCGACCGTGGCAATCATGAGCCGCAAGATTGGTGTCGTGGAGCTTGCAGCACAGGAAATCGAAGAGCTCACGGGCAACCCTGTGATCGCGCTGCAAGGTGATGTGCGCGACGCGGACCAAGTCAAGCGCGTGCTGGATGAGCTCGAGGAGCGCGCGGGCGTGCCGACAATCGTCGTGAACAACGCGTGAGTATTTTGCGATACTATCTAAAACCAGCAGCGGGACGGAGAGAGACTGACGCTTCATATTAATAGTGCAGGCAACTTTATCTCACCATTTGAGCGGCTCAATGCCAAAGGATTCGGTACGATTGTGGATATCGTACTGAAGGGCACTGCAAACGTGACACTGGACGCTGGGAAGCGCATGATCCATGCAAATGGAGGCGGTGTCTTCCTCAATATCACCACCACGTACGCGCAAACCGGATCGGGCTACGTCGTGCCCTCGGCCGCGGCAAAGGCTGGCGTCAGCGTACGGCTACATCCGATTGGTTTCCTCAGCTTTCGATTGGTGATCTGACTATACTACTGGCATATATGATTAGGCTATGACCAAGTCGCTTGCCGCTGAGTGGGGCAAGTACGGCATCCGCTTTGTGGGCATCGCACCCGGCCCAATCAAGACCAAAGGAGCATTTGATCGGCTGGACCCGACGGGCGTCTTTGAGTCGCAGCTTGTCCATAACAACCCATTGGGCCGCCTTGGCGAAATCGAAGAGCTTGCCAACTTGGCATCGTACATGACCAGCGACTATGCGAGCTGGCTCAATGGCGAGATCATCCATTTTGATGGCGGTGAAACGGTTGCCAATGCTGGCGAATTCAATATGTTTGGTGCAGTGCCGCAAGAAAAATGGGACGAAATGGAAGCCGCGATCCGCGAGACCAACGCCAAGGGAAAGAAGTGAGTAGCTTATGAGGCAGTGGCTTCTCTATCCAACACACACAGCACATGTAGTCATACAGATTCATCCAGTGAATAAGACAGACGCCCTCGTTGCTTTCATCATCGTCTTGTGTCCGCCCTGCACAAGGAAAACCTGTGAAATCGGATATATACCGTGGGGACTCACTTCAACTTCACAGTCGCAACACATTGTGTAGGAACGTACGAAATCGTAACCTTCAGCATTAGATGTCCTGGTCACGAATGAAATCAGTCTGTACATACCTCTACTAATAAATAATAGGCTTAAAATAAGAGCATGCGTTTTTACAGTCACTTGCGTTTTGATATTTTTGACACTTGAACCGTCGCCCATACAAAACAACCGTGTGTGGCGGCAAACTTGCAGTCAATGGCGATGTCCTACAAGCTGACCGCGACCGAGAGCCTGCGCGCCTGTGGCATCCTGGATGAAGCGCTTGAGAAGCTCAGCTTCTTAGGCAGCATCACGCCGGATATCTTGCAGCACCGCGAAGAGCTCTCGGAGATTGTCGGTGAAGAAATCTCCCGCATCATCCAAGACCAACGCCAATTAGAAGCCAAATATGAAAAACTCATCGCTCAGCGGACCGTACTCAAGGTATACTAGCATATATATACATGAGAAAGAGATACAGATGCGCCAGTACTGTTTATCCTAACATCCACGGCGTTCTTATCCTATCACCAGGGCCTCGCGAACAAGTCCAAATTCAAAGAAAACCAGCGTGAAATCCAAGAAGTGAGTCGCCTATTGCGTGAATCGACCAAGAGCCTTTGCCGCAACTTGAAAGAAAACCCCAATTTCGCTGGTAATCTGTTAAAAATCCAGCAAGAACGGGAAGCATTGATGGAACTTGTCTCGCAAACTACTAGCGAGCTCAAAAAGCACGGCACTTTTGATTTGCTTTTGGCGTTTGTGCAAGATGGCAAAAATACCCAAGAAAAAGCCCATGAAATCTTGAAAAAAGAAAAAGACGCGGTGGAAGAAGTGAAAAAACTCAGTTTAGAATTACAACGGGAAAAAAATGACCACCAAAAAGAAGTTTTGGACCATAAAACCACGATTTTGCAATTAAAAGAACAGCTTTTACAAGTCAAATCCAAGACCCAAATTGATCTCCGATACGCGCGCAATGAAGCCAAGGCCAAGAAGTCCAGCACAGCAAGGATGTACCACCAGTTGATCGAGGAACAGCAAGCCACGATCAACAAATTACAGGCCAACTGCTCAACGGAAACAAGTGTCCATGAAGAAACGACTTTATTTTTGAAAGAACGCCACGACCAGCTCGCCAATGAGCTTGCCGAGTGGACTGCAAAATACCAACAAGATATCCAAGCCAAGCAACAGCAATTGCAAACTTTACAAGCCAACAAAAGCAATAATTCATCCAAACTCGAGATTTTCCAAAAACGATGGCAAGAAGAAATGGCTTCGATCCAGCAAAAAGAAGAAGAACGCAAACGTCTCGTGGAGTTGGAAGCGCTTCGGAAAGAAGAACTCAAAGCGCAAAACACTGCAGCGCGGATCATTCAAGTCGCGTACAGGCTCCACCATTTGAAAAAAGAAGAACAACGCAAAGCGCAAGAAGCGACCAATAAAAAGGGCAAAAAAGGAGGAGGTGCCAAAAAGAAGGGTAAAAAGTAGCTTTTAATCATCATATATATTCACATGTCAGTATTACAACCTGTGACTCGGATCTACTGGGACTCGTTGGGTTGTTTTTCACAGACCCGCTTCTTGTCATTGCGGTCGTGGTTGGTACTCACACACTGGTCACTTCCTGGCAAGATCTTGTCATTGAGATACGCGGCGATCGCATGGTACTTGTTCTTGGTGGCCTTGTCTCTTGCGACCACCAGGCAGCCGTCCTTGCGGTTCTCTACCAAGTACTGAACGATCTGGAAATGGCCATTCGCGGCAGCACTCGCGATCGCGAGCCCACTGGAGGCATCACAGTGGGCATCCAAATACTGGACCACTTCCAACTGGCCTTCTTCCGCGGCCGCAACCATGGTATCTCTTGTACAGTACTTTTTGTGGAACCTTTCATGGAGAAACTGGACCATTTCCAGCTTGCCCTGGCGTGCGGCTCCTCGGATCGCGTACTTGTTGCCTCCTTCTGGGCGGTTGGTGAGCAAAAACTGGACCATTTCCATATCACCACGTGCCGCGGCTTCGTTCAAAGCCTTCACTGTACAGCCTTCCTGGCGGTTTGTATGTAAAAACTGGACAATATCCAGATGTCCGTACGAAGCCGCGGCGTCCATTGCCCAGGTCGTGCAGCCTTCGCTGCGGTTGTCGTGGAGAAACTGAAGGATATGTAAATGGCCCTTTAACGCCGCCATATCCATGGCGAGTGGCGTACCACCTTCTGGACGGTGGCTGTGGAGGTACTGGATCATTTCCAGATGTCCGTTCATCGCTGCCGAATCTAACGCCGAGGTCGTACATGGGACACCCAGGTTAGTCTCGAGCCACTGGAAAACTTGGACACGACCTTCTTCGGCCACACGGTCCATGGAAAACGGTTTAAACTTGGCTTTAGACTCGGGACGGTGGATATGAAGCCACTGGAGCACATCTAACTGGCCACAGCGCGCGGCCGCTGCGAAAGTCCACGGTTGGCATTCCAGTTCCGTGTTGGCGTGGAACCATTCCAGCAAATTTAGACGCCCAAGCTTGGCAGCGTCATGCATGGCATCGGTTAAGTCCATGAACCGCAATGGCCGGTACCATGGGAAATCCACAAGGATCTGGAGAATGTTCTGGACCGCACGCAGATCATTCTGTTCGATCGCGAGCTTGATTAAGATGCCCGGTTGGTTCATGCGCTCTGGGTACTTGCGGTGCAAGTGGACGATCCGCCCTGGGATGCCGCGCTGGAAGGAGACCACGTGATGGAAGATGTACACATCGGCAAGAACTGCATGGCCGCTTGCGGTGGGGTCATGGTCGTGGTGGTCGCAGAGCTCCATGTCAAAGAGAACGACGGCTCTTTGGGCACTGCTTGGCTTGCCCATCGGTGGTGTTCGCGCCAGACGCAGATCGGACTCAGACAGAATACGTAATCAACCGGTAAGATACCGGTATTTCCCAACAAAATTCCAACCAACGAACGAAATAAATGGCAAAAATGGAGGAATACTTTGTGCAAAAATGTGTGACTTCCGACGCCATGCCTGGCGCTCCTGAGGCCATTTCAACGTATGCGACTTTGAATCGATGTGAATGCGTCATCGTACAAGAGAGTGCGCATGCGAATGGTGCAAGTCGCGCCATCGTAGCGTCCATTCTGGCCATGACGATCGCGTCCAAGAAGACCACCCGTGTTTTGCTGTTCACACTCGAGCCATCGCATTTACTTCAAAGCGGCCTCCAGCAGAAATCCGAGAAGCTTGTGGTTGCCGATTACTCCAGCGATTGGGACTCTCTATCGGACTCTGCCGCGGACGCATCACAATGCAAACTGCTGACCAAGATGCAGGACAAACTTCTGGAAATCCTAGCTTCTACTGAGAGCAATAGCTCCAGTCCATGCGCATCTGCTCGCCCCACAGTGGTCGTGATCGACTCGCTCAACGTGCTGCTGGAAAAGTACCCATTGGCTGCCATCCTCACGTGGCTGCGGCTGTTGCGCCGCGACCCTCGGGTCGGATCGGTCGTCTACCGTCTGAACGCAGCAGCGACTACGACTGGTAGTGTCGCGCAGACGCTGGCACGCCATGCGACGGCAGTGGTGCAGGTGGAAACAAAGTCGTCACTGCTAGGGTACGCGATGTTTGCCAAAGAACGACGACGCGAGATCCCAAAGCAGCTCCATGGCATGGTGCTTTTGCTACGCAAGAAGAAGGTGCGTGGCAACAACAAAAAGGCTAGCTGATATATTGTTTGGCCCGTGGACTAATAGTGAACATTTGGCAGAATGGAAAAACTAGTGAAAGCGTCGAGTTTTTCCACGTTTCGAATGGGAAAGTGGTCTACTCCGACGCTGCCAGTGATATGATCCAGGAGATCCCGGCATCATCATCCGCATCCACGCCAACAGTCCCAACAACTGGAACAAATGGTACGACGCCACCACCAGAAATCTCGTCTTCCTCCAGTGTGGACCCACCCAGGAAGGCGCTTCCAGTGCGAGCCGAGGAAGTGAGCTTCAACCTATCGATCAGCCGCGAAGAAGAAGCCGCCAGGCGAAACGTGCAGCTGCCGTACATGCACCAAGGCGGCGGTGGAGGAGGATCCTCTATGATGGCAGATAGCCACAACAACCTCATTTTTATCGATGACGATGATCCCGACTGGGACGACGACGATCTGGATGATGACCTGGATATCTAAAGGAAAAGTAGCGAGCAACAAAAAATAAAATAAAAAATAATCGCAATATTTTTTTAGAGTTATCGAATAAGAATCTTATTTATATATCGTCGACAGGATTGGGCTCGCATTTCACTCACCACCACCACCACACATACACATACACAGACCTGAGGTCGGACGAGTGGCCGGCCGATGTCTAGTGGTGTTGCTGCTGTTGTGTAAAGCTCTTCATTGTCATTGCCATCATCATGTCCAACAAGACCAGTGTCAAGCGTGTCAGCTTCAGCGATCTCCTCGAACAACCACAGAGCGACCCAAACGACCCAGATCAAACGGCTGCCGTGGTCAGTGGATACCACGAAGAACAAGAAGAAGAAGAAGAGCAGGAAGATGAAGACGAAGAGTCCGAGTCGATGGCGTCGTTCTCCGATTCGACCTTGCCACGGCCCTGTCTTCCTCCCCGTGTGGCTGCTGCAAGCTCTGCTGCTGCGTGTGCTGCTCCTCAATCGCCCGTGCGCAAGAAACTCACGGCGCTTCAAGACCGCCGCGTGAACACGATTCTTTTGGAGGCGCTCCAGCTGGTCGATTTTTCCAAAGACGAGCTCGCTGTGATTGACAAGGCAGTCAAGAAACTGCGCGATGCGATCGATGGGTTCTCTATTTTGGTCGACAAGCAAGTCACGATCATCGGCGCCGAGACGCTCGCCGAAAGAGGCCGTGTGCGCGCGGATATCCAAGATTTAGCCGAAAATTTACGCGTTTCGTACGAAATTTTAGAGACCACGTCCAGTAAAATGAAGCACACGCTCATCTCAGGCAAGCAGCAGCTGCAGTACCACAAGAAGAAAGCTGCTGCTGCTGCTGCTGGTTCCTCGGCAGGCCCTTCATCGCCAAAGTCGCTATCCTCCTCACCGTCCCGTGCGAATAGTGGCCGGCCATTTTCCTCTGCCTCTTCTTTCTCTTCGACTCCTTGGCCCTCCGTCGCGGACGCTGGCATCTCGGGTCACCCAACTATTGGACGAGTGCCTCTTCTGTCGGTCTTGGACTGCCAGCCATCCGTATATGGTCAAGAAGAAGGAGAGGACCAACAGATCCCAGTGTACATGACGCCCGAGTTTTTCCATTCCGTGATGAAATCGGTCGGACTGGACGAAAAAGAATTTCTGGATTTGAAAGATATCATGCGGTTTTTACAGGAAACGTTGACGTTTTCCATCGCCAAGAGCCACACACTGACGTTCATGGGCAAGGCCTTCCACAGAAGGTTGATCCCGTTGTATACCAACGAAATCGCCCAACGAATTATAGACCACCTCCAACTTCCGCCAACAACGCCACCAACGACTTCATCGGTACGTTTTTCTATTTGGATTTATTTTATTTTGTGTCTCTCCTGATTCGATTTTTTGTTCTTTTTTTTGTTTGTTCTTTTTTTTTGTTCTGTTGGTTGTTCTGGTGGATATCAGACATCGTCAGTGACGTCACCAACGTTTTCTTTCAGTGTGGTTCCCAACAACACGTTCTATGATTTTATGTGCCAAGAACCGTTCCGATTCGATTTGCTTCTGGACCAATTGTACGTCGCTGACGCCAATCAATACACTGGCGAACCGTCGCCCATCACCCCTCCGATGGCGATCGTCCCAGCCAATCCATTTTCCGACCATTTTACACGGAACGGTGGCGTCATGCATGGCGGGAAAGTTGTCACGTCGCTTCTGATGAACCGTCCCGACCCGGAAATGCTCGAGACGGCCGAACAAACCCTCGCTATGGCCAAATTGCTCCATGATCTGGCGACTGCCGAGAGCGAAGCGCGGCACGGGAACCGCCTATCCTTCCGTCCACAATCGACACGCAACAACGAGTTCTCGCAAGTCTACTTGGCGTCCTCCAAGGAGCTCTTGTCAAAAGAGTCTGGAGTGTAACACCTAAAATGTGTGGCGATGGATACATCTTTCCAATTGGTGAGACATGGCACATGATATATTTATTCGAAAAAATAATAAATGATGGAATAAATAATTTTATTGTTTTCGTTTTATCCAATCTGCAAGAGTTGGGTTGATAATCGTCACAATTTTTTCCACATCACACAAACAAAACCACACACACAAAAAAAGAAAAAGAATGCAAAAATGGAAATAAACTAATTTACTCCGACATCATGGCCGGGTGGGCGCTGCTGTTCCGTCGGCGTTCACGTGCCAGCTTCTTGCGTTCGCGGGTCTCTTCTTCCAGGCCAAGCCGCGGGACGCTGTACTCACATAGCGACACGTACGAGGAGCCTCGCTCGCGGATGGCACACGGTGCGAAACTGAGAAATGACTGCATCGCAAAGCAGTCGCGCAGCTCGGTGTGAAGCGTGGCGGCTCGTAGGATCTCTTGAAACATCTCGCAACGGTTCTGAACATGGGTGCGGTCGTGACGTTTCCAGAACGAAAGAAAACCGGCGTTTGGAAGTGGCGGCAACACGAACGACACGAACCAAGGCTCGTTACTGGCAGCTTCTGTTGGTGGAGATTGGGCAGCGGTGGAGGGGACGATGGAAGGATCCGGTTGTTCTTGGTTCGTGGTCGTCCGTGTCGTGTTACTGTATCGGAAGGAACTGCCAGACGTGTACCCACTGGGTCCGTCCAGACTCGTACGGGGATCCTTGGCAGCAGCAGCAGCTGGAGCAGACAGTCTTGCCATATGAGCCGCGACAGCGGCTTTTGTTCTTGTGTGGTGTTCTCTCCGAGATTCAAGAATATCGGACAGCGCAATATGGAGATGCTTAAAGTCGGTATAACTTCGTCGGATCGTGTACGTTTGCAGTTGACTTTCATTGCCGCGCACGTCGATATGGTACATGACCCGTTTCTCGACGCCTCGAATCGTGTACCCAGACACGACCAGGTCGTTCACCCCAGGGGGTCCCCCACCGCCTCGTGTGCTCGAGCTGGAGCGGCGATCCGTGCTGTGTTGTCTTGAGCGAACCGTTCGCGGTGGCTCCAGCTCGTCGCTTGTCTGGGTCGCCAACGACGGCGGCTTGGAATCTTCGTCTTCTTCTTCTTCTTGCTCTTCCTCTTCTTGGTTGCTGGTTATTGGGCGGAGTCCACTTCTCGGTGCACTCTTGACTACGCCGGGGACCATCGTGGTCGTCGTCGTGGTAGCATCTACGAACGGAGGAGGCTCGTCATCTTGTGGTTCCGATACCGAGCTTTCCTCTGGTAATGGGTGGATCCGTTCGCTGTGCCATCCGGATTTGGGTTCATCATATTCAAAATACCATGACGGCAAATTTTCCACCGCTTCTTCAAACTGGCGGCCACGGGACATGCCACTTGTCCGCGATGGCGGCGGCAACGCGTACGAGTGGGAAGAGGTCGCCACGGGGGACGCGCGCGCAGGCGCAAACGCCGCCATGCTCATCGTCGCACTGTACTGTACCTATCGCTTCGCTGGCCGACGGGCAGAAGCAACACTGACCGCGCGTTTTCCCCTTCTTTCCTTTCCTTTCCTTCTTTCTCTTCTTGCGCTGAGCTGACTGCCGGGAAGAACCCTGAGAGTTTTTGTTGTGAACTGGTTGCCACAAGAAGCCATTCCCTCCAAAATAATGCGGTTTCACAGGTGCATCGTTGCATTGTGTTGGCGCAAACTGGGTGTGTTTCTGCCACCAACAGGTTGGGTGGTGGACTGACGCTCCCTCTGGAATTGCATTTATGCCACTTTTTGCCACCTTCGAGGGAACACGTGGGAGATGGGTTTTGAACCTCTCACATTCCATGTGATTGCGATTTTCCATGCACATTCGCTTGGTGTGCGAGACTGGACACCGCAGCTGCACTCAAAAATAAAAACGGCACAATTTGTGTCAGATATTTATATTTATTCTCCAGAGAGAGAGAGAATTCTGGAGTCATAGAAACGGCAATACAAATTAACTGCCACACAAAAAAAATGTTCTCGCAAAACACTTTACAAACGAGCCACTTTATTTTTTTGGTGTTTTGGCGCCAACAACAAACATGCGGGGCAATCAACCAAAACAATTTGCCGCTGAGCAATTTTTTTTTTTTTGCAATCTTCAATCCATAATGCCCACAACCTTTGAGTGACTGCAGTACGGTACATACGGGTGCAGCTGCAGTTCTTCGTTTGCTTTGCGGCGAGTCCGCTACTTCAACATCTGCTGGGTACAAATCTGAACTGGGCCAAGTTTTTTTTTTTTTGCGGCTTGGTGACAATTGGGTCTTTTGCTTTTGATCACAACTCGTCATTACCACATTTGCATTTTCGGATCATCCGAGATGGAAGAACCAAAACTCAGATACCGTAGATTGTTTGATCTCTCGTGGCAGGTGGAGTTCTATCCAGATACCTGGAACAGTTCGCCAACGGCAAAAGCTGGGTGCCCGTTTCCCTCCATCGTTGGCATAAGGGAACATTCACCAACAATAGCCGTCTCAGAACCAACATAAGACGCGAATCAGATATGAGTCGTCCAGCCCCTGAGCCCAACGGAAAAAAAAAACCCATCACGTAGCGCCCACGACAAGCGCTCCTTCGGTGTAAATGGCCAAGCATGTGCTGTCGCCCGAGGAACAGCAGCGCGAGCAGCTCATGCTCCGAGAGCTCAAGAAGTTCCACCGTGAACATGCATACTTAGGTGCGCCGCTGGGCACGTCGCTGACCAAGAAACGGGTCCGCGTGCCCCGCGTGGACGCAGAGGTGAACCCGTTCTGCATGGACCGGCAAATCGCCGATGGGTATGAGCAAATCAACTTCAACAAGGTATACAAACCCGCCCAATGCCACACAGAGAGAGGCAGAACAACCAGAAGCTAACTTTTGATGTTGCTGCTGCTACCAAACACGCAGAACCCGCGATTCTACATCAACGCGATCAAGAACTCGCCTCGCATCGAAGAGAACCCACACAACCACTCCAGTGTACGTAGCCTATCAGCCATTCATCCGTTGGCCTCCATCTTGGCTCAATTGGGGGATTTCTCTCTCTTCCCTTCGTAGTTTATCAATGGATCGGCTGATCTACTGGCGAGCTCGGGGTTCTCGCCACGCGTGCGGGCCGAGTTCCAATCCGCTGTGCCTGCTATTGCCTACCGCCCCACTGACTACTCACCACCAGGTGTGGTCAGTGTGGACTCGAGTGGCTTGCGGACGCTGCCCAAGAGCCACCCGCTGGGTCTTGACAAGCAAGTGGTCCACACCACGTCCACACACGCGCCACCAACGCATGCCCACTACAGCGCGCAGCGGTCCACACTGAGCGTCTCCTTTGGCCACCGACCCGAGTCCGCCTCGCGGATGTACGACCCGTTGACCAGCACCGTCGTGCGGGGCAAGAAGACGACCAAAATGGGGAAGCAAGTGCTTGCGCCAGTGAGTGGCGCCACCAAGCCACGAGCGGCAGGGATGAGTGCCAGCGAGCTCCAGGAGCTACTCACGCCGAGTAAACCCAAGCAGCAGCAGCCACTGCCATCGACGTCGTCGCCAGAGACTCTGTATTCAACGCGCAGTCCAGGTTGTCCTGCCAAGGCGTCGAACCAGATGGCCAAGACACAACACGACGAGAGCGAGCAGGACCGCATCCGAGCACGAGACGAACTGGAGAAAGGGTACAATAATGAAACGTACTACCCGCCAAAGCAGAAGAAAGAGATCCGTTTCCAGCCACCGACCGATCAAACGACCGCACAGCTGATAGACAAATTCCGCAAGCTCGCGGTCGGCAAAATGCCAGAGATGTAGCTACCGGTGCAATAGTTGCTGGTTCGTTTCCGACTGCTGTTGGAATTGATACGAGCAAAGAGAGAGCGGCAAGCACACCTAGAAGTGATGCCCGTCGTAATCCCAGGTACAAACTGATGTACTTTCTGATTGTTAACTTGAAATTACTATGGTGGCCGAAACTCCATTCTTCTGTTCCACCTTTTTTTTATATTGGCAATATTATTCGATTTTTTAGTCCCCTTATGGCAACTGCATCCTTTCAGTCAGCTAGAGAATGGCCCCAAGGTCCATCCTCGATGTTCTCCTGCGCCTAACCAATACAAAAATTGCTGCTGAAACAATACAATTCCAGATAGGATATCAATTTTGTGTTCTCTCCATCGTCGCTCTATATCGTATTAAAAATCGGGTTCCCAGTCGCATTCCAATCCTGCGTCTTCAATTTCGTGTCGGAAATCTTCAAAGTTGGAGGTATCAAAGGCGTCTCGAATCTGGGGCACCACGGGCGGCTTGATGGTCTTGGCGAGCAGCGCATCCCAGGCAAACCCGGAAAACCACTTGTGGTTGATAATATCTTTCATGCCGTTTTTCATGTTTCCTAATCGTCTTGCTGGATTCTGGCACAATAATTTCTGGATCAAATCCACACACGGTCGTCTAAACATTCAGAAAAAAATAAAATCCAGTGAGTGTTTAGACCCGAGTTATAATCACCCCCAAAACAAACAACGTTAGACCGTACCCAAAGTAGACTGGGAACTTGACATTGCCCTGAATAATCAAGGCATAGATTTGCATGGGGTCTTGTGCAAAAAAAGGCGCCGACCCAGTGAGCAGCTCAAAGATCAAGACGCCCAGTGCCCAGTAGTCGACGGCTTTATCGTGGCCTTTGTTCAAGATGATCTCTGGCGCCAGGTAGTCCGGCGTGCCACACAAAGTCCACGTTCTGTCGGTCACTAATTTCGCGAGCCCAAAATCCGCCAGCTTGACGTAGCCTTCATTATCCAGCAAAATATTCTCCGGCTTGAGGTCCCGGTACGCGATGCTCTTGGCGTGCATATGCTGGAAGACCAGCACGATGCTGGCCATGTAAAACCGCGCGACGGGCTCTTCAAACCGGTCGCGCCTTCTCAAATACGTAAACAGCTCGCCACCCAATGCAAGCTCCAGTAGCAAGTAAATGTACTTGTTGTCCTTGTACGTGCTGAACAGCTTGAGAATAAACGGGTGGTCCAGCGACATCATCACGCGCTTCTCATTGACAACATGTTCTTTCAGATTGTTCTCCACGATCCGTGATTTCACCAGACACTTGAGTGCATAGGCATTGCCCGAGTCTCGATGGCGCACCAGCTTGACACGGCCAAAGGCGCCTCGTCCAAGGGTCTGCAAGATCTCCAATTCCTCCATCAAGATGGTCTTGTAGTACTTGTAATCCGACGCGTGCTCTGCGAGCATCAAGCTCGAGGCGTTGCGTGTGAACCCACCACTTCCAGAGTCGGTCTTGCTCTGTGAGCCACCACTTCCAACCACGGGCTCTCTGTCCATGAGCTCTTGCAGTGTGCCCAGCATCGCGATGAAATGCTCTCGTCCCAGTGTCAAGCAAGTCACATCGGTCAGCGCCGTGCAAGTCGCCGACCGCTGCTCATCCTTCAGAAGCGCCATCTCTCCGAAATGGTCGCCCGGTTTCATACGGCGGATTTGCTTTTCTTCATTCGTGGTAGCATCAATATGGGTCACCAACACTTCGCCGTGGGTGAGGATATAGAAATTCTCACCCACTTCTCCTTGGCGGATGATCGACGTACTGATTTTGTACTCTTCCCACTCCATCGCCGACGCGACTTGCTGCATTTCTTGGTGGGTCAGTTTGTGCAAGATCGGCACGGCATGGAGCACTTGCATGGCCTTTTGGATCCGCACAAGCTTGTGGGACGCCAAGATCTCACGGAACGTGTTGCGTTCCAGAGCCCACAGCTCGACGTCGGTCACGGCTCGGATCGTCGCGGCTCGCGGCATGTTACAGAGCAGCGCGAGCTCGCCAAAGCCCATCCCGGCGCTGAGAAACCCGTACCGGATCGGCGTTGGCGACGCGCTGCCGGCCACTGTGACCAAGATCTCGAGCTGACCGCTTTCAATGGCGTAAAAGTGTTCTCCTTGGTCTCCTTGTGTGATCACGACGGCGCCTGGCTCGGCTTTCATGGGAAAAAAAGCATCCAGGCATTCTTTGGTCTCGGCGGTCGACTGGCCTGAAAACAGCACGTTGGACTGTAAGACCTTCATGAGCAATTCCATGGAGGCGTCGCTTTTTGGGTACACGACCCGCTGCTTGGACTGGTTGGACAGGATTTTCTTCTTGGACATGACTTCGGCACTGACTTCCACGCGCCGTGTGTGGGTCTTTTGGCTGCTGACGCGCTCTGGCTCGTCGTCGCCGCCGTCCGACTCTTTCAGGCTCGCGCCAGATAAACCCGAGTACGTCTGGAAGCTTGGGCCTTGATGGGAGGTCGTGACTGCATGTGAGAGCCGCTGCACTTTGCCTCCTCCCCCACCGCTGCCATAACCGGACGGCGCGACGACTGCTGGTTGCTTGGCCTTTTCATTTTCTTGGATCTGGCCTTGCAGCGTGCGGATCACTTGTTCTTTCGTGAACAGCTCCTTGCGGATGCGCTCGTACTCCGTCTTGGACACGCCGCCGCCCATGGCTTGTTTATACGTGATTCCCAGTCGTCTCGAAAGTTTACGAGCTCTTCCAGTGGGTGTGGGCCATCCACGAGTCCAACCCAAGAGGCGATTGGCTTGTGCCCCTCGTGTGGGGGATGCGTGCGTGCGAAAACGGACAAGACGATGTGGAGTAGCTAGCGGAGGGGCGGCTTCTTTGGATCCCCCAGTACTAGTACTAGCACGCCACTCACGACAAGCAACGCCGCAGTGTTCGCTCCGTCAGAGTCTCCGATTTTTGCTCGCCTACTCACAGTCAGCAACACGCTTTCTTCTGGGCGCGTGTGCGAGCGTCAATGGGCTGTGGGGCATACAAATGTAAAGATCAAGGCGCCGTTTTAGTTGTTTTTAGCTCGCTCATCCAACAAAACGACGGCGAGGGGTGCATTTTATAAATACCTTCCGCTGTACTAACAGTGAGGCAAAGTCTTATGAATTGGTGTGGCTTTCGTGACTGGAAAAGGAAATAAAGAGACAGGTTACGGGTTTTTGTTGGGATCGACAGGCATGTCCCATTGCCTTTTTGCATGATGCCCGAATTGCTTTTGCAGTTACTTGGACACCCGTGGCATTGCCTGTTGAGATGTGACGGACGCTCTACTGACGACAGCACCACGACTAGTCGTGTCTTTCCCCATTCGCAACGATCTTGGTGGGTGTGGACGTGGCCGCTACGGTCGGATAGTATACACTCTCCGCACAATTTATGGTGTAGATGCGCGCACATACGGTCTTGTTGCCTGGTAACCTTGTTGGCATTTCGGCGCTTCCACTTGGCTGATGAACAAATCGTGGATTTTCCAAAAAAAATCAACAACTTCAACTTGGAGGTTGCACGAAGGTTGCACGAATGAGTCGCCCTCTCCGAATCGTCTCTCCCGCGTGTGTAACAGGGAAACATGAGGGGAACCACTCCACCCAGCTGATGGAACGGGCTGTGTTTCTCTTTGCTCTCTGTCTCTGAGTATAACATGTATGGGGATTCAGTACTGTGTGCATGCGACGTGGAAGGGTTGTAGCGTGAGTGCCGTGGGTCATTGGGGCTCGGTGTCCACGTCGCCGCCATTCATCACAGTTATTAATCAACGTGGGCAGGGGGAAACGGGGTCGAACGAAAATCTTCATTCCCATTACACCCCGCGCAGTTAACCTAACAGCGGTGCTGGCAGACACCAAGCCACATCGACCAGCGATCAGTTAAGTATTGGTACATCCCCACGGAACGACTGCAGCATTCTGCACTGAGCGAGAGAGAAAGAAAACTCCCGGCTGGTGTGGTCGTTCAATACTCAACCCGCGCGCCAACGAATCCAGTACAAACAAACAAGCAAGACGGGACTGGGCCAAGCGTCTTCCTTCCTTTCGCTCGCGAACACACACATACAGAAACCCACACACACACACAGCCACTGGCGCTGGACGCCCCCTATCATGACGTACACGCGGCTGAGCACGTCAGCGATTCCAGAGAATATTGATCCCGAGTTTGAATTGCCCGCGGACAGTGCGACCGATTTCAGCACGCGCCACAGTCTCGTGACTTTTCAACGCACCACCAAGCCGAATGACGGAGGAGGCGGAGGCGGAGGAGGGTACTTGGTGGACAGCCTGCTCCTCCACAACAACAACCGCGACAGCAACTTTTCCGACGTCAGCGGCATGGACCCGTTCCATTTCTGGAATGCCGAGGAGGACGATGAAGAATCCAGCAATGCGATCACGCCGCGGTCCATGATGCGCAACGACCCGTACCAAGGCGTGCTCGTGGACGTCAACAACCACTCGATCAACAACCAAGGCGTCGTGATGTACCATGTCGATATCAATGGACCCGATGGGCTTCTCTCCACGTACACGATCCGGCGACGGTACCGCGCGTTCCGCAATTTGCATATCGAGTTGAATCGCCTGATCGACGAGTACACGAGCCGAGCCGATGGCAAGCCGCCCCCACCAGGCTCCAGCTCGGCTCTCTCTGTGCCGCTGAGCCCGCACAGCCAGTCGCAACTTCGCCAGCAGCAAATGTTTACACGGATCACATTGCCCCCTCTTCCAAGCGCGGGCGTCTGGACGTATCTCAAGCGCCATGACGTGCGGCTCGTGGAGCAACGCAAGAAGCGGTTCCAAGAGATTCTTCGCATCGCCATGCGCCATCCGGCGACCCGCAGCAGCTCGGTCTTGGATACGTTTCTCAGCGTCGCGCCAAGTGAAATCTCGCAGCGCGGCTCGTCGTACGTGTCGCTCCACGAGTACAGCGTGCCAGTTTTTGACCGCCAGCGCGAGTCGGTGGAACGGAAACAACGCAAAATGCGCGTGCTGGAAGGACGACGACACCGCACCAACTCGGACACGGAGCCGCGATGAAGCGCACCAGCTTATTTCTTCTCTTTTTGCATTTTGTAGGAATAGTATTCTTCTTCTTTTTTTATGGCAAGCCTCATTCCCATTCTATGGGGCATAGAACCAATCTTTAAAAGTTTCTTGTTCACGACTTCAAGAGTTTTTTATTCTCGTTACACTACAGTACCTTGTTTTCTACCAACTTGTTTATTTACCATTTTTTGTTCTGCCAACTTGGTTCCACAACCATGTTCTCCCGAATTGTTGTTCACCCAATTTTTTGTTCTGCCACCTTGGTTCCACAACCGTGTTCTCCCGATTTGTTGTTCTCCCAATGTGATCTTCCGATTTGTTCTCCCAACTTGTTCTCCCACTTTTTATGTTTTTTGTTTTCTTGTTCTCTCATTTACTGGTACTCGCCGCTGGTATTCCCATTGGCGTCTTTTTTAAACATTTTCTTAAACATGCCGCCAATGCGGGACTTGCGGCCTCGCGTGTCTTCATCGTAGTACACACTCGCGCGCTGGCCACTGGACACCCACGTCGCGCGTTCCTGGTAGTCGTCTCCTCCTCCACCATGCGCTTTATGACTTGAATTCGACGTGTGCATGCTACTGGTATCCACCAAATTACGCGGTAGGGGCGGGTTCATGAGCACGGAATCGATCGTCGCGCGGCGGCCCATCCGGCCAGCGTTCACGTCATTCACTTGCTGCGACACGGCCACTGACACGGGCCCAGTGGACGAAATCGTATCTGATCGGTTGCCTCGGTTCCCAGAGGCATTATAACCAGCATACCCGCCGCTATTGTCATATTCACTTGCATTGGCAGCCTCTTGCCGTCCCGATGGCGGGCGGGCACCACCGCCAGCACCGGGCAGCCCATTGCCGTTGTTGTACAAAGGCTTGGAGTTTTCAATCATCGACTTCATTTTTTCCAGCAGCTCATCGGGCACATCAAACGACTCGGACAGCCGCACCATCTCGAGCAGCAAATCTTGTTGCTGCACGCGTGCCATCAGTTCAGCCGAGTACACATTGCGCTGCATTTTCAAATCTTCTTTCAAATCCATGATTTGCTTTTGATATTTCTTCATTTTCTCTTCTTGCGACTTGATCAACGCCGCGTGGGTGCTCATGAGTCTCAAATTCGCCTTGGATTGTTGTTTATTATGCTGATTCAGCGCTGCAAACGACGCACCCGCCGCGGCGTACGCATCTTTAACTTTTTTGTTTTCCATTTTCAAATTTTCATTTTCATGGGACAACGCGTGGATCAAATCACGTCCTTTTGTGACTTCTTTTTTCAAATAATCAATCATTTTTTCGGAATCGTCCAACAATTTGGCGTCGTCGATGTTGTTTTGTGATAAATCTTTCGAAGAAGTCGACGTAAAAACCGATTTCTGGTTTTGTGCATGTAAATGTGGTGGTGGGTACAAGTCGGAATCCGAAAACGCACTGGATTGCCGCACGACAAGTAATTCTTGTTGAAGAGACGAATTCACTTGTTCCATTTCATGACGCGCTCGTTTTTCGTCTTCAAGTCGTGATTTCAATTGCGCGACTTCTGATTCCATTTGGACATGTTCTTTTTTGTCTTGTAATTTCGTTTGGTATTTTTCGACTTGCTTTTTCATTTTTTGGTTGGCTTGCATTTTGACCACGGCGTCACGGAATCGCATGTACCGTTGTCTCGCTAGTGACGCCCGGAAATGAGTTTGGATGCGTGTGGCCATTTTATGTTTCATTAAAAACGTAGCGTATTGGCGACTCAACACACCACGCCAGAGACTTTGGATCTTGATGCACTGGAGCCGCTTTTGCTGGAAAGCACGCTGTGCGATTTTGCGCCGTTGATGCGACTGGATCTTTGTCACCATCGTGCGCAGCGCTGCCATTTTCTTGCGCGCCGACCAGCGCCGCGTGGCGCGTTGGATCTTGACCGCGCAATCGTGGACAAAAAGCGTTCGGCGCTGCTCCATAAACTCCAGCACGTCCTTGCCAAAATACATGAGCGTCTTGCCCACGACGTAGAGCGGCGTGGTCTGGTCGTGGTCTGGGTCGCTGGAATCCGACCGCTTGAAGTCGTTGCCCAGCAGCGCCAACACGAGCTTCTCACACGCCGCCGCAGCGGTGGCAGGTGTAGATTGTTCCGCTGACTGTTCCTCGGCGTCTTTCAACAGCACAAACCGTCGAAGAAACTTTTCATGGCTCATTTTGTTTGGGAACGCTGCGCGCGTGATGCGGATGGCTTCAATGACACCAGCACACCGCAATTGGTTGACGACTTGGTTGATTTCGTACGTACTCGGGCTTTTACTTGCGTTTGGTTTGATGCAGCGCACGTAATGCACTTCGGTCGCCGAAATGTCACTCATGAGCACAGCAAGCTGCGCCTTGAACTTGTAGCTCACGGTTTCTTGCATGAAACTTGCTGTCTTGCGGCCTGTGACACTGCGCCGTGGGTCCGATGACGTGGATCCCGAATGGTCGCTTGTCGCGGCCGCAAACACCGCCGCCAAGTCGTCATCATCATTGTCTTGATTGTTCTTCTTCTTCACGGATGACGATGATGGCGATGCCGACGATAAGCCAGCGCCAAAGACCCCAGCGATCAATTTGTTGCTGCTCTGGCTCAATAAGTCCAATAAATCCGACTGCAACGAATCGCGGTTTTTCTCCACAAACCCTTCGGCGTCGTACGTGACTTGACCAGCGTAATGGTTCAGCAAGAAATGCATTTGGCTCAATCGCGCCCTTTCCAGCCGTGGGTGGGATTCATGGAGCGTCACGATCTTGGAGGCAAATGACAGGTCACTGCCCATCGGGCGCACACATTCTTCATTCAATAATGCCATCAGCCCCATGGAATTTTCCAATAAATCCAAAATATCTTGGTTATCTTTGAATTTCACAAATTCCCACTGGATATTTTCCGCTTTGTATTCGTCTTGGACCGTTTTGAAGACATCCAATGTGAATTTTTGTTGCAATTTTTCGTTTGCAAAATTGATACAAAATTGTTCAAACGAATTGCGTTGGAACGATTCAAAGCCGAAAATATCCAGTAAATCGATATGCAATGGCGCGGTTTTCGGATTTTTCGTAAAACTTGAAAACCCCGAAATGCTCTTATTCACACGTCGCACCAAATACGCAAACAGTCTCGCGTACAGCTCTTTCGCGAGCGCGTCGCGGTTATTTCCTGCTTGAAGATCCGATAACGGCACGCTGTACACTTCATTGCGAGCACGCACCGTGCGGGTACACAGTTTGTGGCCCAGCGTCGCGACTTGGACGCCCAATAAATCCGCACATTGCGTGATTTCGTGCTGCTGCGCATCGATTTGCTGCTGTTGGCTTGGGTTATTTATGGCAGCGACCGACGCAAGCGGCTGGCTCGCGTCACTGGTGTTGTCAGCACCGATGAGAGGCACAAATTCCAATTGGCCGAGCCGTAAAATACCGCATAACGCACGAAACAGCACATCTTGCTCGCCTTCGGTCACGCCAATCGTGGATAACGCGTCTTTTGTGACTTGATACCGCTCTAAATCACTTTGTCCGTCCAAAAGCATGTCTTCATCTTGCAAATATCGGAAATCGGCGGCCGAAATCTCACTGGAAAACCCATATTTTAGTTCTTGCGCACTCACCAATTGGTAAAAAATGTGGTAATTGCGTTCCCCATGGGCTTGATGGATGACCCGCGATTTCTCGAGCAGATAATGGCGACATTCCGCACCGACAAGACAAAAATCCGAGCTGAAATGAAGCTGCGTGAACTTGCCAAAGCGACTCGAGTTGTCATTGCGGATGGTCTTGGCATTGCCAAAGGCTTCCAGCAACGGGTTGCTCTTGAGCACTTTTTCCACGATACTGTGGTGGCCGACAGGAGGCTGGGTTGCTGCCACTGCCGCAGCAGTATGACTCCCCGACTTTTTCTGTTGGAGCTGGTTGGCGTACGACAACGAGATGCTCGCGAGGTGCTCCATCATGATCTTGACCGTCTCGGTCTTGCCGGCGCCCGACTCACCACTGACCAAGATGCTTTGCGGGATGCGGTGGGTCTTCATATTGTGGAACGCTTCGGCGCTGGTCGCGTACACATGCGGCGGCAGCACGTCGCCAGGGTACTTGGTGTACAACGCGCGAAGCTCTTCGGTGTACAGCGGCTTGATCCATCGGTACGGGTTCACGGCCACGACGATCTTGCCCGTATACGTGTACGGCGCTTGAGCAAAAAAACGGTCCCGGATATTGTACACGATCGCCGGCTCGTGGAGATGGTGGAGCTCGCACATATCCTCGGCGCCGTGATTGCTTGTCGCGTCCATGTGGAACGCGCCTAATACAGTCGTGGCTTCTGAAGTCGCGTCGAAATTAGTTTTTTTCTTGTGTGTGGTCGCCAAGTCGGCCGCGCTGTTTTGAAGCGGCAGCGACTCGGGCATGCCGTCTTTGCGCAAATCCACCACACGGTCTTCTCCGTAGTCGCCCTCTTCATGTGTTCCATAGCCAATGCCGCCATCGTTGCCGTTGTCGTTATCGGAAGCAGTGATACGCCGTGGCGAATCCACACGCACGTGGAACACTTTGCCGTTGGCTTCCACCGCGGTCACGGTCGCCGGCAGCCAGATCAGCTTCGCATCAGGCACGTACACACGCGTGCCTTCCATCTTTCCCCTCTCTCTCGTGGTGGTGGTGCTGCTGCTTCACGTACAGTAGGAGATACTGTGGTTTACTTTGCTTTGACGTGTCCGCCTCTGCGTTTCCTTTCCCCTGTCGTTGGCTTGTTGCCGCTTGCCTGTTGTCTGACTCGAGATGAAGATGCAGGAGACTTTGATGTGGCC
The DNA here is from genome assembly GCA_023336165.1 of Pythium monospermum. Classification (NCBI taxonomy): domain Eukaryota; phylum Oomycota; class Peronosporomycetes; order Pythiales; family Pythiaceae; genus Pythium; species Pythium monospermum. The sequence goes on from JAADWJ010000026.1 coordinate 58,817, forward strand.
ACAGGGGGAAGGGGAGGGATGACTTCAAAAATCAGGATGGACGACAACAGGGGGGGAAAGTTGGAAAAAAGGGGACAAATCAACAGGAGGGATAGGGTAAATTAGATGTCTAAAGCGGACGATTTGGATTGTGGACAAAATGGCCATTTCAAAGTGAGAATCGTTTTTATACTTCGCTGTGTAAATACAGCACCACCGAAATCTAAAACAACGGTTAAAAGTCGTACGGATCGTCCTCTGGTGTTCCCGCCGCTGTCACCACCGCTGTGGTCGCCATGGCCTTGGCCTCTCGCTCATCCAATGGCTCGGCCGCTCGTGTGGTCGTCGCCTCCTGCTGGTCTGTTGGCACCTTGCCACTCATGTCGGCTTTAACTTTGTGGGTTTTCCAGTATTTGATCTCGGCCTTGAGCTTATCGTCCGCAGTGAGCTGCGCCATCGCGAGTGGCTGGCCTGTCAACGGACAGCGGTTGCCAAAGTCACGGAACCACACGTCGATCACTTGCCGTTCAAAGACTTGGCCGTATGGGCTTCGCAGTGGGTCTTTCAGCAACTTCCGCGTCACGGCACACTTGAATTCCGGTGGGATATCGGTCAATTTTGTCGATTTACGGTGACTTTTTTTCTTTTTATGTTTGGCCTTGGACGGGGAGGAAGACCCGTGGTCTTTTGCTTCCTCCTCCTCCTCTTGATCGTCCTCGTCGTCCTCTTCTTTCTCCGCCCGGGCGTCCTCTACGTCTTTGATCGATATGGTAGGCGCCGCACGGCCATCCAGCCGTGGCAGATCGCCCAGCAACGCGTAGTCTTCTTTACGAGACAGTGGCGCGATGGGGGCACTGGTGGTGGCTGTCTTACTCGGGCTCTTCTTCGGTGACGCTCTCTTAGCACCGTCGTCGTCTTGCTCCAGTGGCGCGTCACTTGCTCCTCCTGATGCTCCACGCTTTGGGGACGAAGCAGAAGAAGGCGCTTGGTCTTTCATGAGATCGTCCAGGATCGTGCGGATCTCGCTCCAGATCGTCAGGTCTCGGGCCACTGAGCCTTTGTTGGTCTTGAACATGACGTCCACGCCGTAGACGATGAGCTGCTTGACGATCGCAATGCGATTGTGGTAGGCCGCTTCATGGAGCGCTGTCCATCCAAGCGCATTCACTGCGTTTTTGTCCACTCCCCAGTCCAGTAACACCTTCACAGTGTCCGCACCGCCTTGTCTACACGACTCGGCAAGTGCGCGCTGGCCAGGGTACGGACACATGGCAAACTCGGGACAAATGGCATCATGCGAGGCCCCCGCACGCAGCAATTCTTTCACGACACTGGCGTAGTTGCGATGGCAGGCGTCGTACAGTGGCGTCCAGCCCACCGAGTTCTTGGTGTTGACCTCTGCGCCGGCGCGGATGAGCTTGAGCGCAAGCGCTTCCAGTCCGTAGGCCACCGCAATATGGAGAGGCGTCCACCCACAAGAGAATGCACCGGGTCCTCGCTTGGTCACTTGGTTCAAGTTGGCGTTTTGATGGATCAGCTCGCTCAAGATCGTGATCCCGGCTTCTTGGGCGTTCAGCGTATGGCAACAGGCATGGAGCGGTGTCCAGCCGTCGTTGTTTGGCGTGTTGAGAGTCGCCTTGTCCAAAACGAGCTTGTCGCCTGCGATGTACACGACCAGCAAATCCTCGGTGGACTCGGCAGGCGAGGTATCTGTCTCGGGGTCTTTCTTTTTGGGAAGCGGCTTGGCGACCGTGCCGTCGCCATTGTCGCTGAGCAGTACAAGCTGTGGGATGGCGTCATCATCATCATCGTCCTCGCCGTCCGCATCGTCGTGGTCATCTTTGTCTGGTTTGCGAACAAACAAGACCATTTGACCGCCTTGGAAATTCCGCGGCGGCTGCTGCTGTTGCTTCTTTGGACCGACGTGGAAGTCATAAAGGCGATACATATCTACACGGGACATAGAGATCTCACCGTCAGCCACCGAGTTCAAGAAAAGAAGCAGCTCATTTAAGGACAGGAACAGCGTCGTACCTGGGAAGCGCACGTAGCGCGGGTCGAGGCCTTGCACCATGGCCTCTCCGAGGATCATCGTGGCGGCGATCATCTGCTCAAAAGCCGCTTGGCTGGACGCACCTCCGCCCATAGCTGCACAATAACGATCTGGTCCCCTTTTGCTTGGAGCTAGTCCCTACCTTTGAGTGATTTCCACAGCTCTACCAGCGCATCGATCGAAGAAGGCGATCTTCTCAATGAGACGTGACCTTTCGACCTGTTTTTCAATGCATCCCTCGATAGTGTGACTATTATACTGTGACATAGTGGGTTAGGGGTACGCTGGAGTGGCGGACGAAAAATACGGTGACACCGTACCGTACCGGTATATACGGTAATCGATATTAGTCAGAGAAAAGACACAGTGGACGCTCTGTTCGCTCTATCATCAGGAAACGTCAAAGGAGGTTTTCTTCATTCTTGAATTTGGCACCAAGGGTACAAAATGATGGTACGCAAATGGATCCAGCTCGTGGACAAAGACGGCAGAGCTCTGGCCAAAACTGAGGACGTCTTCGTGGAGTGTAATGATGCTTCTGCTGTGCGGACGGCGGTCCAGGCGTACAATGGTAGCTACCTTGCTGGAATTGCATCCTCCGACCTCACCACTGCGCAAACAGAGCGCAGTTCGACGCAAAAAAAAGAGATGGCCCGAGATGCCACGATTGAGATGTTTGGCGGTCAAGCGAAGGATGCGTTCATCGTACACGAAACCCCACGCGCAGATCCTGATCAAAATGACGAGATGGCGATCAATGGTAATGAGTAGGAATGGGTGTTTTCTGGCTTTGTGTTCTCACGGGCGTTGCTGACTATCGTCTTGTTTTGGCAGATGTTGGAATTGGACCGTGGGTACGATATGGTGCTTCTTTTTGCCGTCCAGCTCGTACTTGGCGTCATTTCTGTATGCCCCGGACAAGCCCCAAGCATCGAAAAAAGCATGCATAGGAGCTCGCATTGGGGGTGCTAATATACATGACCGTTGTTTTCTGTATATCTGGTGGACACACCGTCAATCTGTTATCAGAGAAATACATAAAACCAAAGTGGTGCAATGCTGTGTGTCAGCGAGGTGATGCGTTGGTGCCAAGTGGGGTGGACAGGCGCAGCTGTGAGCATTTGCAAGGTGGCAGATTGATCGCCAGGTAAGTGGCAGGTTGGTGCTGCGGCAACAATGGCGCGCGGTCAGTGGAGGCATCGCGAGGAAGTGGGTGCCGTTGCCATGGCTGCTCACTATTTTTTTATCTGCGAGGTGGCCTTTTGTGGTATTGTACCTCGTTAGTGTGACATGTCATTAAGTAGCGCCAACTTCCTGCAAAATGGGTACACTCAGGGGTACGTTGTAACCCTCCACCCCGATCAGGACGCCAAGTGGGGGTCCACCACACGCTGCCTTCGTCCTATGGGATCAGGGACTCGGCGACGAGCTTTACCACCACCACCGTCAGCATGCCCTGTCAAGAACTAAGCCATAGACATGGCTGGTTCAGTCGCCATCTCGCCAGCCAAAAGGAAAAGAAGAAATGTGTCATCACGATAAAAAGTTCCTCACGGCGTTTCTTCCACTCGCAGTGGCGACGTTCGTCTCTGGCCCGTGTGCTGTGCTTCACACGTTCGGTCTGTTGGAGCCAGCGGTCTCTCAAGTCGCCTCTTTGCCTCAGCAGCTTTTCCAGTCGGCCGTCGGCGTAACCTCACCATTAGTATGGGTCAATACCCACGCCTCTCGCCAGATCCAGCGCCAAGATTTGTTGTTTTTTCCTCAAGAAGTGCCGTTATTATTTCAAATGGATGCGTACCCAGATAGTGGCTTCAAGACCATCCACGTGAACGACACCCGGTTCATCACACTCACAGAGGCGGCGGCGGCGTCCACAGAGTCGCCAGCAGCGGTGTATTACGTAGGGTACATCCCGATCTTGGAGACGCAAAAGTTACGCAACGTAACCCACGACGACAATAACTTGCCACAGGGCGACTTGATCCAAGTCCACCATGTCTCGTATAACACAAGCCACGTGGAGATGGAAACGGAAAAAAAGCAACGATTTCGACTCAAGACAGTGCGCAAAGATCAAATGACAGGGTTACTCTATGGCCGCGTGGAGTGGATTTAATAAGGAAATGGGGTAAAATAGATATTTAAATACCGTAATATATCTTATCTAAACCTATTTATATATCCTAAACCGACATCGAGGACGACGAAAAAACCAAGATGGAGATGATGAAAACGTGGAGCGCAGCGGCCGGTGGTGATGAGCACGATGGCGAAGGCGAGGGTACACAGCATCAGCACCACCAGCAGCAAGGTAGCAGTGGTTACGTAACCTCTGACGGCGTCTTGAAAGAAGAAGAAGACGAAGATGATGGCCATGATAGTGACGCGGAAGAAGACGCGTGGTTACAAATGGAGATCGTGCGCATGGCGGAAGAAGAACAGCAAGAGCCCGTTGACGTCGACGCGTACAAGCCCCAGTTCATGGACGAGCCCGAGATGCGTTCGCTGCGACGGGAACTACGCACCAGCGAAGCGCGGGTCCAGCGCGATGGCCACTTGAAAGAGTTTGTGGCGTCGCGTCGCAAACCCACGACCGCTCCAAGTGGCAGTGGCAGTGGCGCTGGTACCTCTAGAAAGCAGCGGTATGCAAATGCGATGCGGGCCCCCTATAGTAGTAATATTCCCAGCAATATTACGACTGCAAGGGTAGTAGACGACCACGAGGAGGAGGAGCCGTTGCAAAAGCAAGAATACGCCAAGGCACTGCAAGCCGAAGTAAACCAGTTTACCAAGCTGTACGAACAGTACGAAGAGACCAAGAAATTGCTACTGGAACAACTGGATACGGTTTGCACAACAAAGCCATCGGAGCGCGCAAGTGGCAGCGAGGCCTACGAGAAATTGGACGAATTATTAGCTTTTGTCGCCAAATGCGCCGTATAATATATCAGTCAGCAGAATATAAAACAAAAACAAAAAAAATATTAGAAAGATAATACCAAAAAAAACGACAATTTCGGCAACAAATATTATCAAATGATACTGAACGACCTCCCGTCTTTCAAGCTCGGGGGTTTTACAGTAACTACAGCAGTTTCTATAGGCTCTTTTTCGATGCTTGGTTCTTGTCAGAGGCCAGCAGAAACGATGCCACGTCCGGCAACCTGGAAGGCAAATACGATGCACCAAATCGCACCCACGAAAGAACCCCATCTTCTGCTCAAGACAGTCAGAAAATATCAGCCAACCACCTGCTCCCGTGAGACACTATGCAGCAATTAGTCGACTTGCCCTGCTCCTGTCGCTGGTCACGAGCCACAAGCACTGCGCGCCGAGGTGCTAGCACGAGGAGTGGATCCTTTGGGTTATCACCAAACAATTCTATCGTGGCTCCTGAGTCCATCATCGCTTGCTTGGCGTGAAAATTCGCTCTGTTTGCGTAGACCGTGAGGTCGGAGGCAGCAATTCCGGCAATGTACCTGCTGCCATTGTACGCCTCCTTCACCGCAACCTGCAAAGCAGCAACATCTTCAAACTCCACGATGACAGCAGCAATGCCAGTCAAGACTTTGCCATCTTGGCCCACGAGTTGGATCCATTTGCGTGCCATCTCTATTGCCAGGTGTCGAAAGTGGCACACACAAAATATAAATGTAAAACCTTGAGAAAAAAAAGCGGAGAGAAAAATACCCGGGCACATCTGCTGTGATTGACAAGGACCAACGACCCCATCCATCGGCGACACCATGGGTACAGCAATTGAGAAGGGGCGTGAACGCGGCCAGGTCAGTTTCCATCTCGCCAGCGTTTCCTCATGATGTTTCAATATATATTTGGGAAATAAATATTTCGAAGTATCAAGTGATGCAACTAAAGCAGCTTGCAGGCGTCGTTGAAAAAGGACGGCGACGTCGACTGGCCTGCTGTGTTCAACTCGATGGTCTTGGTGGTCTTGTGGTCACTACTCGTGCGCTGGTTCATAGTCGTATTTGCCAGGCCGGCCTCGGCCATTTGGGTGCGGTGGATCGACGCGATCAGCGAGTGGAACGCGTGGTCCACGTTGTGGCCGGTCTTGGCCGAGGTCTCCACGTACGACATATGGTGGGCGGCGGCGAATTGCTGCGCGTCCTCTGTACTCACCGCGCGCTGGCCGACCGGGATATCGCATTTATTTCCCACTAGCACGGCATGGAGCCCTGGCTCGGCGACGTTGAGCAGCTGGTCGAGCCATTTCTCGACCCCTTGCAAGCTCGCGCGGTCGGTGACGTCAAAGATCAGCAGCGCACCCACGGCCTTGCGGTAGTACGTGGCCATCATCGCGTGGAACCGCTCTTGGCCGGCCGTGTCCCAGATTTGGGCCTTGACATCGACGCCATCGACGCAAGTGATGTGGGTCAAAAATTCCACGCCGATCGTTGAGGTGAACTCGTCGTTGAACTCGCCTTTGTTCAAACGGCTGAGTAAATTGGTCTTGCCGACGCCCGAATTGCCAAGCATGATAACTAAAAGAGAGGGTTACGTTAGCGAGCTGTGGGTATGGGTTACGTTGTAGGGGGTGGAAAATGGGGGAAGTTCGTACTCTTGTTGACAGGCGCCTTGCCGGAAGCTCCGCGTGTTGGGCTCGCGACTGCAGCTGCCGGTGGGGCTGCCACTGCTGGTGGAGGAGCCACTGGCCCACCGATGATCGGTGGCGGCTTGGTCAAGTAACACGTACCGTACCTGTGGGGTACACATATCCCAAAACTGAGTAACCTCCCCTGAAAAACATGAGATAATATGCACAAAACGTACTTGTTGTCCAGCAGCGCGTACAATTCCGGCAGCCGCGTTTGGTAATACGCGACCAGCGCGTCGACGTCGCTGAGCTTGTCTTTCAAATTGCGTTGCGTGTAAAAATCACGAAGAAACTCGCCCACTGTGACTTGCGAGGCCTCTTGCAGCATCGACAGCGGGTTCAGCGACTCCAAGAACGACGCCATTTTGGAATTGGAGATTCGTGGGTGGAGAGAGTCTGAGGATCTGGAAGCTGGAAGGTGCGTGGCGGTGAAGTGGCTGCTCGCTTCTTGTTGCTGCTTCTTGTGCGGAGGGATAAGACTCTTTCTCTGTTGGATTGCCGATCAATGGAGGATGGATGAAGGGTGATCTTGGGCTACGATGCTTAAAAATAGATTTGCGGTTTTAAGTTAGTGGCTAATTATACCATTTAGAAGAAACACCGTCTCACTGAACTCACTTTTAAAGGCGACAAACGCATTTTGACGCAGGTGCAGAAACCCTAAAACACACACCATAAATTTAATCATACTCATTGTAAACGCTGAAAAAAAGTCGATTTTTATATTTTTCATGCGTGGTTTTTATGAATGCGGGACTGGTCCAGATGCTGTTTCAAGCCGCAGTTCTTCGGTGAAAAAATCGTCCAGTTTATCTGCAAGTGGCACAAACGCATCCGGTCGCAAGTAGCACGCGATCGCGGAGACCACTTCCAAAAACTCTGGGAACGTCAACAGCACCACGTCCTCCGCCGCCGTTTTGCTGCTGCTGCTGCTATTGCTGGTAGTCGTCTCCGCTGCTTGTGGATGGTCTCTGGTCTCGTCACTTTCTTTGTCTTTTTCGTTTTCGTGGTGGATGGCGGACAGACAGGCCGCGACGATGGGCAAATTGATTTGGATTCCTTCGCGTTCCAGCTGCAGCACTTCCGAGAGGATATGCTGGACATCGTCCAGGTTTAAGTAGCTTTCCCGCAGCAAATCGTAATGTTTGAGCAACACAACAAGTCCATCGACCGTGAGCATACTCGCGTAGCTTTTCGCCGCTTTGACCGCAGCAGTAGTAGTGGTATTACTACTACGGTGGTCGGTAGTAATACCAGCGACCAGCGACGCAAACCGCGCGTACACGGCGTGGAGTTCTCGCTGGTGTTTCGCGACCACTTCTTTGCAACTGGTGGTCAAAAGTTGTTCATGGAACACATTGATTTTCTCTTTTTCTTGCATCGCATTTGGTAAAACCACATCCACAAGCATGCGGCGAAACCGTTGGGAGAGCGAGAGCGACTGCATGGCCACCGCCGTGTGGTGGGGCTGTCGAAGCCGAAGGTATTTGCTCCGCGCTACATGGACGAGGGCCTCGACAAACTCGGCCGGCGTCATCTCGGTGAGCCTCTTGGATGGACTACTGGTGGGACTGCTGCTGCCGTGGCTTTGCGTGGGAGGGCTGCCGTCATTGGAAGACGAAGACGAAAGATGGAGCTCGATGTTGACTTGTTCAAAGACTTGGTGGATAAACGCGTACGGAAACGGTCGCGATGTGCCAAACACACGGCAGTCTTTCAAGAACACGTGGAACTCGACAAGCGACATGGACATGGAAATCTTTTGAAAAAAACGTTCTTCGTCTTGCGCAACGCGGTCGATCGGTGCGGGTGAAGACTGAGGGCCACTGGCAACGGGTTTGTGGTGGTAGGTATGGCGAAGTAAATGGTCGGTACGTTGCAATTCCGTGTCGATACTGGCGTAATAGTGGTACACACGCCGTAATTCGTCGTAAAACTCGGCTAAAATGTGTTCAATCTGGACTAATTCGTCTTGTAATTTGGCATCTTGTTCTGCAGTTTTGGGCGGCGGGTCGGGGGATTGTTCTCCAACCGCCCCATGTCGCTCTTTTTGTTCTTGTTCTCCGTGGGGGAACCGAAACACGTCCACCAGTTTGGGGATATGGAGCGTCGTGAGCATGTATTTCTCTCGCCACTTTCTTCGGTCCAGCATATCAAACGGCATTTCTTGGCGCCCGCGGCGCAAGAGCACACGCATGGCATCTTGCTGGATCGTGCGCTGTAAGCAATTCCACATTTTCAAGGCCACACTTCGCTTGGAACACGCATATTGGACCATATTCACGGCATTCTGGAGAGCTATATTGGCCTTGACAAGCAAATGAGCAGGCGACGTGAGATCGGGAGACGCCGCGACGACCTCCCGGATCGCAAACGGCGTTTGAAGCTCGGTCCACTGGCCTCGGATCGTGTTCCAGACCGTTTTGGCATCGTTTAAAGCAGCTTGCGCTTCGCTCCACGGACAAAGAACGGTTCCATCGCAAGTCGGGAGCAAAGTCGGATGTTCACTTGCCAAGAAGCAGAACAACGCAAACGTCAAGTCACTTGGCGTCTCGCTTTCCAAGACTTGGATACACAAAAACGGAGGACACGGTGGGAAAATCTGCTCTTCGAGCGCGACCCGCAGTTCCTGTTTGCTTGGGTACGGAGCCACCTTGATCCGTGGAGTCGTGGTCGCGTTGTTACCATGGTCTTCTTGTTGTGGCTTGGCAGTTTTCCTCTTCGCAGAACCCATTCTTTGTGAATCGGAGCTTTTTTTGTTCTCCACGTGGTCCATTCGTCGATCGGATCTGCGGAGCAAAAATTGAGAAACTTGTGTTGCCTGTTCGACGATCCTGTGTAAAATATGGCGGAGCACATAATTGTTCTTCATGTCGGAACCAAAATTCTGCATAAACCCTATGGAAGAGGAGGGAGAGGAGAACGACGACGACGACGGGTGCACAGGTGATACCACTGCGGGTTGGTAGAACCCATAATGCTGAAATGTTTCGCTCTTGGCCAACTGGAAATTGATCCAGCGGAGCACAAGGGTATCGCCTGGTAGCCCCAAGAGATCCGCCAATTCTTCGCCTTTGACAAGCAAAGAAGAAGCGTCGGCGTACTGATTCAGCGGCAGTGCGTCTAGCATATTCTGCAGGTACGCGATTTGGCAGTCCACAAATGTGAGACATAGCCGCCCCCATTCATTCACGATCGTTTGAAGCTTGCGTTCATTGGAATTGTGGACACGAACTTCCAGCTGCGCAAGCAGTTCCTCCAGTGAAAACATTTGCCGCTTGGCAAAATCGTAATGTTCTCGGTGGCCTTTTGTCTCGAGCTTGGCGCTTTCAATCTGCGAGTCCATCCGCGTGAGCAGCTCCTCAAGATCCCGTGTTTGGTCCGCGCATTGCTGCAGTAGCTCACGTGTCCGCGCGACTTTGTTGGTCTTGGCGTGCTGTGTCCACTGCCGAAAGAGCCGCAGCAGCCGCTGTTTGCCCCACCGCGCGCTGGTCTTTTCCAACAGCACGCGTGTGTATTTCTTGCGGATAATGATCTTCTTCCAGTCCACCAATGTCTGCTTGAGCAGCACACGCGCCCACCGTGTCGCGATTTTATCGACCATCCGTTCTTGGTTGCGCAGCTGCGTGAGCATCAACGTGTGCGTGGCGTCCAGTCGGTCGAGTTGCGACTGAAGCTGCGCCTTCTTGGAGAGCACTTGGTGGAGCTGAGTGAAGAATGTGCGCTGGCCAAAGAACCGCTGGACACGCGTCGCCTGGTCTTCTTGAAGTGGCGTAGTCTGTTGCAATGGTGGCGGCTGTGTGACGTACACCGCGCGTGCCATTTCCTTCTGGAGAATGCCCATGACCACGTCGTACCGGTCGTACTTAGCGGTCAGTTGCGTCAAGATATCAAAGCAAATCGCTGTGCGGAACGCGTTGGGCGAGCCCAAGTGGGAAGTCGACTGTAACCCGGCTTTGAGCTGTTGTTCCAAGCGCATGGCTTCGGTATGCGCGTCCTTTTCTTCGACCGCACACCGCTGGCTCCATTCATCGACTTGCCGCAGTCGCTTCTCTTGATCGACACGCAGTTGCGACACGATGACCGCACCATGGCGGCGAGATGGCGACGGTGGGCTTTGCAACGGTGGCGAGAGGTGGGTATTCGTATCTTGAGACTGGCTTGATGCCATGGCCATCTATTGGGTGTGTTGCTATCGGGTTTTGGTTGCCATGGTGAAGAGTCGCTGGAGTGGATTGTGATGGAAAGCGTACTTAACGTGATCATCCTCACATGAACGATAGCGCATCTCACGGTAGTGATCCACATAGGGTCTCTCTTACTGTACCAAAAGAGCTTCTTACCGCACCAGCAGGCTCTTGCACTGGCCGCCAACCGTGCCGCAGCATACTTGGCCACGCCACCGCTCGTCTTCCGGATACTGAAGTTGAAGTTGCCGTTCTGAAGTTCATGTTTCTTTCATTAGGTTCGTTTTGTCCCCCCTTATTTTCTGTGATCGTACTTAGTCAAGATCCCTGAATGCGCACCTTTCGGTCTCATGTGAATGCGAATCGACCAAGAAAAGAGACAACAGAGAGAAACCATCTTGTGAGCTCGTGCAACCAGAAGAACGAACGAACTCCCCTGCGCATCGTTGACCAGCACACCCACGTCACATACAGACAGACACAGCTCATCATCCACACCTTGCAGCTCATTCCCTTTTTATCCATCCAAAGAAACAACCAAATCAAAATGTTGAAAGAGCAAGATCCCATGATCGAGTTGATCCGCGAGTTCATCATCTCGCCGATCGCCGAGACCGCGGGGCTCCACATGTCCACGCTGGAAGTTTTCCAGCTTGTCCAAGAAATGATCTCGGAACATGTCGTGGACCCAGAAGGATCGCGGTTAAAGAAACTGCTTCCAAAAGTCAAAAAGATTTTCTTGCCATTGGATTTGGTGCGCGCGGCGAAAGAGTACGACGCCCACAAGCACTTGTTGGCACGGAAGCGCGTGCCACCAACGTTTAAAGAAGTGCGCCATATCCTCAACTTGTCCACGGTCAATGCGATCGCCAGCAAACTCAAGCTCGTGACCTTTGATGCCGATGACACGATCTACGAAGACGGCGGCACGATCAGCGCCAACTCGGGCATGGTCACGATGATCGTCGAGCTCTTGCGCCGTGGTGTCGTGGTCTCGCTTGTCACGGCCGCAGGGTACCCAGGCCACCCGGAGCGGTACGAGCAGCGGCTCCGGGGCATCTTGGATACCCTGGAGGCGTGCACAAAAGAAGAGCGCGCGCGGTTCTTGGTCATGGGCGGTGAATGCAATTACTTGTTGGAGACATACACCAAAAAGGAGGATTCCCACAGTAAAAAGATCTCACTGCGGGAGATTGACGGCAAATTGTGGAAAGATGGCCGTGGCGAGCGGTGGCAAGATGCCGATATCGTGGAATTGCTGGATCTTGCGGAGAAAACACTGAAAGAGACCACGCAATTGCTCCATATGGACGCGCAGGTCTTGCGCAAGCAGCGCGCGATCGGCATCGTCAACACGACCAGCAAAAGGTACTCGTACGAAGACCTGGAAGAGATCTGTTTGACCTTGCAGCATGTGCTCAAAGATTGCCGTGTGCCGTTTTGTGCATTCAACGGCGGCAACGACGTGTGGGTCGACATTGGCAACAAGGCGCTGGGCATCCAGGCGCTTCAAAAATATGTTTTCCGGTTTTTACCAAAGGATTTACAAGGCGAAGCACTGGTACGTTTATAGTACTACTGCGTAGTAGGCTGTAATAATACCCCAAAGGCTGACTGCAAAGTATTACTACTTTTTTACTGACAATGCAGATGAATATTCAAGGCATGGAATGTCTCCACGTGGGCGACCGGTTCACGAGCACGGGCAACGATACGCGGTCGCGGGATGCCGCCACGACCGTGTGGGTCTCCAACCCAAGCGAAACGATCTACATCATCAACAAGCTGCTGAGCGCGATTGACGATGCGCGGCGCAAAGAGCAGCAGCTGCTCACGAGTGGCGACGGAAAAGGAGCAGCAGCAGCGCTTTCGCCACCACGTAGTCCGACGTCCGTGCAGCGTGAAGCCACAGTGGAAGCCGCGATCCAAGCCGCGACCGACGAAACGCTTCAAAAGGAACGCGAAGACCAAGAATAAGAATAAGAAAAACCAAAAGAAGTAGTTGATGGGAGGCAATTCATCGTATACGGTACTCCAGTGGCCGCTTCGTAAGGGTGATACTGCAATACTTATCTGGTTATTATACAGCAAAATGGAGATTTCTCTTTGGAATTTGGTGGCTTGTGCTCTTGAGACGATATGGTTAGGCTCTCTCCTAGGCGGACACCAGCACACGACCATGACTTCTTTGTGGACGACTTTGACTGGTCGTTTGTGTCGCAAGATGGCCTTGGTGTCCACGACGCGTGGACGATGGCGACCACAGCGATGCGTGTAGAGACAGCCCCACGGCGACAGTGTTTGCGATCGTGCCCGACTACCAGTGGGTCGAGTTTCATCTTGGCTGTTGCGACCGCGCAGACGCGAGGGCACTGGCGGCGCGTGCGTCAAGTCTCGTGTGGCGCGCGCTGGCGGCGTGTCGGGGCTATGGGCACCGAGAGAACGCGCGTTTTTGGAGACGTCTGTTTGGTCGCTTGGACAGAATGCATGGCCAGCGCGACGTCAATACCACGGAGTGCGAGGAGCAATGGGACGCTGAGTGGCATGATCAAATGGCCGATGACCACCGGTTCTTTGAAGACGTCGTGTTCCCGCGGTTCACACTGAAGCTGTCGCACAAGCGCGGACCGGACGTCATGAATCGTATGGCTCGTCTCTTCGCTGGTCTTCATACGTGCGACGATGACGGCGATGCCGACGCGCAGACAGCATCGAACCAGCTGCAGCAGATTCTCACGAGACTCACGCCACTGGTTCAAACGCACAAGCCCAGCGCGGTGACGCGCCCAGTGGAGTTGGCGCTGCGCTTCGACATGAGAGAGACCGACGAAATGCGCATGAACGAGCTCATCGATGCGATCCACGCCGCCCACACGCCGAGTGCAAGTACCAGTACCAGTGAGAGTACCAATACCACTATTGATCTCCTACACCAGCGTCCGCAACTGCGACGCCTCCACTCGCCGACGTATATCGTGGATTGTGTGGCTATCGGGGATCACTGGGGGATGCGCTACCCCCGATCCAGTCAAGAGATGGAGTGGTTCTTCACTTGCGGCTCCCAAATGCGCACGCCCCTCGCGACGCGAGTGCTCGACCATAACCCCGAAACGCTGGAATCGTGTGCTGAAATGCGCGACTTTTTGCGGTGGGCGCTTCGTGTGAATTGCGGCGACGACAATCCTGCTGGGCTTGGAAGTGGCGGTGTGCGGCATCTTCAGTTCATTCACAGGGATGACCAATATTCCATCCCTGCGATCTGCTCCGCGTTGCCTCACACGCGGTCGCTGCATACTTTTCAGCTCACTGCATTTGACTATGTGCATATGGCCGACATCGACCAAGAGACCGTTGCATGGCTCGGCTACGCGCTCTTCCACCCGGACAGCGCGTCGTCGTCGTGGCGCAAGCTCTTTCTGAACGCGCTCTACTACTTGCAATACGACAGCGATACCTTTGGTCCCGATGACACGCTCACCATGATGGCAAAAGGCAACAACTTGCGCGTGGCGCTCGGCTTGTCGGGGGATTCGGGCAAGCTCACTGACGCCTACTTTACGGCAACGATCCGTGCGGGTACTGTGATCCAGGATGAGCCCACAGATGGCGACGCGGTCGTGGAAGTCTTACAAGTGGCTACAAAGATGGATGTGTGTGTGACGTCGACCGACTTGGCGCAGCTGGACGAGTGGGTCTTTGTGGTCTCGCGAGGCTACGGCAAGGCGTACGTGCTCGCCAGCAGCATCGAGCAAATCGTGGCGCGTGCTCCTGGGCAACCGTTTCTCACGGGTTTGAAGATGTCGCGTTGCGAATTTGAGGAGACACAACTGTCCAACTTGCTCCAGTTAGCTGATCAGAAGCTGCAGTTCGTGGACTTGGAAGGGTATTTGCTGGGCGTCCCACTGACCGAGTCGGTTGGACGCCTTGAGGCAGCGTGCCCTCATCTCGAGTCACTGACGCTCCACGTCGAGAGCGAGTATCCACTCGGATTGCAATTGCCGCCGCAACTCCGTGAGCTTTGGTTCCGGTTTCCTCATCAAGCACCGCCGAGCGAGCTGTGGGTCACGAAACCCTCAATCATATTGCTACGGGACCTCGTGACGCTTCGTATCGACGCCGTGCAGGCGCCAACCGATGAGGATATCCACGAGTACATTGCGCCGTTGCTCCGTACGCTGCCACACTTGCAACGGTTCGTGTGGCACGATATCAAAACGCGCGACAACGGAATGGAAGGCAGAATTTTCCAGTCAACGTACGAGATGCAGCGTTTCATCACACGCGCCGTGCTGGACGGGATCGAGTTGGGACGCGATGACGTGGCGCTTTGTCGGGACATGGCACCGACGCATCCGACCATGGTGGCGCTGGAGAGTGTCGTCCAGTACCACCACCGCCATGGCTGCTTGCATGGAAACAGAATACGCGCAGTGGGGCGGCTGGACCACGAACTGGTGAAGCTGATCGGTGGCTTTGTCGGAATGCAAATGCCACGGGATTTGTGGGTCACCGGCGGGAGGACAAGCACGCAGGTGCTGGCGTCCGCCTCGCAATGAATATAAAAGACTTGGAACATGAATTTTGTATAACTATTGGAGTAAATAACTAAAAAAGCCACTGCGAATTAGGCGATGGGACCAACTTCAATCGATAGCCCGCGTCAATTCACACAGAGTGATCATACTGAGTATTTTTCATCAAGTGATTTTTTCGGTTTTGGAGGTTCAAAAACACGGTATATATTTTTTCTCTTTCTGCGGGTATTTACTGAACGTTATGTTATTTACCGTATTTGTAAATGTACGCTAACGACGATTTTTTCGTGACGAGACCATCCACAAAAAACCAAATAAATGACGCGCATCCACGGCGCCGTCGGGATATGGCGCCGCAGCCTGATAGCGGCGGCAAATCGAGGCGGTTCGCGACATGGACAGATGCACGCGCAGCGCGTACGCTATGCGGATACACAATGGGGCCCTGCGGTCCTTGGCGCTGCTCAGCAAACACGGTATTTCAGCGTGGACACCACCGATTCCACACGAGTGGATATGGATGCCCCAGTCACCACGTCGCTTTTTGACAACCTGGCGGATACGGCATCGGTCGTTGTGAGAGATACAGACCTCCTGAACGCTGCAGGAGCAGTCGCAAGTTCCGGTGGCGCGGAAGCCGCCACGGCAGCGACGACGGGCAGCTCACTGGCGATCGTGCAGGCCGTACAGACGTTGATCGAGCAAGTCCATGTGACCACGGGGTTGCCGTGGTGGGCGACACTGGCCGCCACGGGCGTTGTCTTCCGTGCGTCTGTGTTCCCATTCTACGTCATGCAGATCAAGTCCACACAACGGTAACTTAATACTGAGAGGACACAAGAATGAAAAACCCGACTGACACACTGGGGGTGGTTTATGCAAAGACTTGTCCAAGCGAAAAACGATTTTTCAAAAGCCATTTCGGCCTACCGCTTTGCGAGGATGTTTATCGTACGTTTGGCGCTATCAGTGAGTCCAGCGGGTGACTTGTGGAGCTCACGTCTGTCTCTCTGTGTGTTTTGCCATAGCCCAAGGGACTGTACGAAGAGCACGTCAAGGCCATGCTGCTGGGCAAGAAGGCGTATCAGGTATAGTCACGCTACTCTTCTCTTTGTGAACACCTATGCGGTGACTGACCAACCGAGGAAACCTCTTGTGGCAGCTCATCTTGAAAAAGTACGACACGCGACCGGTGCAGACCGTGCTTGGCTCGTTGGTCCACATCCCACTGTTCATCTTAGTCGCCTACAGCGCTCGTGATATGATCCGATCGGGCAACTTTGCCGGCTTGGAAACTGGTGGCTTCTGGCTCTGGACAAATCTCAAAGACGTGGACGAAAGCTACGTGCTTCCAGCGATCGCCAGCGGCTCCGTGTTTCTAAACTTGGAGCTCTCGCGCCGCACACGCAGTGGCATTTGGTCGGATCTCTTGCAGTACATGCAGTTTGCGCCCATCTTGGCGTTGCCCATGGTCGCGACGCTTCCCCAGGGCGTGTTTTTCTACTGGATTGCGTCCTCGTGGTCGTCGCTTGGCCAGACGCTGTTGATGCAGAACAATTCGTTTCGCCGCGTCATCGGACTTCCTGCTCGTGGAGCACTGGCGGTCGCACCCAAAGCACTGGCGGTGCCAGCAGCGGCATCCAAAGACCTCAAGACCACCACCAAGCCGTGATGATAATGTACTGAGATAATAGAGAAATTCGTGTGTTTTCGAAATCTGATGCCGTACCAATTTTGGAAGTCAGATGGGGTTACGCCAAAACGTAACCTCTTTCCTTGTTGTTGTTTGCAGTTGCGGTTACGGTTACACTTGACGTTGGAGGAAGGAAAAGCGCCAGAAGAGACGCAAGCACGATTGAGGGCAAAGGTTCGCACGCATTGATCGAGAGACACTCCGAAGCGCGTAACCATCTCCATCCATAGACGCCAACGTATACACACCTCCAATGGCTGCAACTACGACGTGTGAGCTGCGCGCACAGGCCACCCATTTGGTGGTGTTTCAGCATGGGTTATGGGGCAACGAAAAAGATTTCCGCAATTTCCAGACGCTTTTCACACAATATTTTCCTCAAGATGAAGTGTACGCGCATATTTCGACTTGTAATGCGACCAGCTTTTCGCGCATTTTCCGTACTTATGATGGTATCGACGTTGGCGGCGAACGACTCGCAACTGAGATCATGAGCGTCGCGGAAGGCATGCCGCGCTTGACCAAGTTTTCGATCGCTGGCCATTCACTTGGCGGGCTGTATGCACGGTACTGTATTGGGGTCTTATATGCGAGAGGCTTCTTTGAGAACGTCGAACCCATGGTGAGCAGCGCGTCTATCTACAGAGAAGAGAAGAGAGAATGTGGGTTGTGCTGAACGTTTTGACTTGGTTTGAGTATGTAGAACTTCATCACACTGGCCAGTCCGCATCTGGGCATCCGCCGCTCGCAGCGCACGGCGTTGAATGCCGTCCACAACAGTCTTGCACCATTTTTATTTGACAGGTACGACCATTGTTTGGCAAGTCGGATTGGCTGGTGGAATACTGATGGTAGTAATAATGCTATGGAGAAACAGAACGGGCCAGCAATTCACTTTGACGGATACAGTGAGTGACGAGACGTTGGCGCTGAGCCGGTCAGCGCGCAAGTACCCACTGAGGAAGCGCAGCGCGATCTACTCGACCATGGAGAGCGAGCTATTACTGGTCCATGTGCCAGTAGTAGGACGGGTGCCGGTATCACTACCAGTGGAGCAAACAGAGGAGTCATCAGTGGAGAAGCAGACGGAGGAGCCACTGGAGGAGCAGCGACGGGTCTTTGAGAAGCTCGTGTGTACGCTGGAGGACGGCAGATTAAGAATCCATCGAGCAGATTCTGGCAACCTGCTGGAGGAGGAGAACAAGGAGGAGAACACGGGAAAGAACAAGAAGGAGAACAAGGAGGAGAACAAGGAGAACAAGGAAAACAAGGAGGAGAAAAAGGAGGAGAACAAGGAGGAGAACAAGAAGGAGAACAAGGAGAACAAGAAGGAGAACGAGGAGGAGAGCAAGGAGGAGAACTCATGTGTAGCGGAGATTGATCTGCTGGATGCTGAAGTGACAATTGTTCTCCCAGAACACGAACGCCCGGCAACTTTGTTCGAGAGTATAAATGCAAGTATGAGCACCAGCACCAAACAGCTGAGAAGTTCTTCCACTCACGATGAACAGGAACAACCTAATGGGAAAATGACCAATTGGGATCTTTCCATCTCCTCGCCCTCGCTACCCACCGCCGTGACGATCCGCATCCCCCACGAGCAGCTCAAGACCCAGTGGAAATGGATCGCCGCGCTCAGCAACGCGTGCCACGGCGTCCAGTGCCGCACCCACCACCAACCACAATCTCCTCCTCCTCCGTCTGCTCCTCCGTCTCCTCCGACACTTTTGAGCTGCCTCACGCGTGGCCAATTCATCCAGGCGCTCCATTTATTCCGAGCAAGGACGCTGTACGCCAGCATCTTCCACGACCTCCAAGTGCCATATTCCTGTGGCGCGATCCGCGCGTTCAACCCGTACCGAGTGGAAAACAACCCATCAAACGAAGCCACGTCGCCGTACTACCACCATATCGTGATGCGGTCGCTGTGGAATGCACCGTTGCTGCGTGATACGCTGCCAGAAGAAGTCAAAGACCGAGCAAACAATACCCGCAGTGGCGTCGCGACGCGGTTCTCGCTGGTCAAGGCGCTTTCAGAACGCAGCCACCGCAGCAGCACGAGGCGAAGGAACTCGTCGACGACCACACGGCTCCACCACTCGTTCAGTCTGTTCACCAGCAGCAGTAGCAGCAGTCGGTCGCGAGCCACTACCTCAACTGCTGCTAGACCCGCCGTTGCAGCCCCTTCTTCTTCTTCTTCTTCTTTTTCGCCGTCTTCAGTACCATTATCGCTGGAACACCGTCTCCAAGCAGCAACGGTCGCTGCATCCTCTTCCTCCTCCTCCGTCAGCTCCTCCTCGCAAAGTCTAGCGGTTACCGTCGAAGAGACGACTGCTCCTCAAGGCCCAGCCAGCGATCCGGACCAGCACGACGACGACCGCTCTCCGTCGTCTTCATCGTCGATCTTTGCGTCTCCATTCTCAACACGGGACACGAAACGCCCTACCCCTTTTGAAGACGGCTTGCTATTGCTGGACCACGCTGATTATGCGTTTGCCAATGACGAACTGCGTGACGAACTGCGTGGCATGATGCTGTCGCTGCAAAGCGTCGGCTGGCGGCGCATCGATGTGTTTTTCCACAGCCCCTTGGCGCATATGAAGATCTTGGCCATGCAGGCCAACCCCACAAAGCCACTGACCAAAGGGCTCGATGTCGTCCACCATGTCATGGATACATTTGTGCTGTAAGAGCATCTCCACCTGTAGGACTCCTTCTCAAAAGGCCCTCTGTTAAACAGCGTAACTATTTCAATTATCTGGGACCGAAGCAAGTTCCAATTTTAATTCTTGCCAGACTCCTTCGGCCAGAAAATGGAGATTTTCTTGCGTCAATTTTTTGCCATAGTTGCCGATCAACTGCGTCACTGCTGGATCCAGCGAAGTCGTCCCGAGGATGGACCACGTGAGAATTTGGGCATCCACTTCTTTCACCTTGGGGATCGCGAAGTTCACTTGCGTGAGATCAATCCAAAGCGGCCTGCCGTCCTCTTGGACGACCGCATTTGAGACGCACGGGTCCCCGTGCACCACGTTTTTCTCATGAAGCTGCCACAGTAGTTCAAAGAGGGTGTGGACTTCGTGTTTTGTCGTTGGGTACGGCAGCGATGTCCCTACGGGTGACAGCAATAACGCCGCGCCGCCATCATGAGTGTCCATGCACTCGCCCACAGGACGAGCCGTCAAGCCTGTGTGCTGGGCCTTCGTCAAGGCCACTTGCTCGATATACAGCCGGACACTGGAGGTTTCTTCGACAATTTTGAGTGCGACAACCTGCTGATCGGCCCCAATGACCTTGAAAACGCGACCATGCGCGCGCCGCAACCGAGAAAGGCATCGCCCTCGACCACGTGTACGCCCAATTTTGAGCAAGCAAATGCCAAGCGCTTGACCCATGGAGAGATCTTGTTGAGGATAAAGTTGCGAAACAAATCTTTCGACCCGCCGTGGACCCATTTCGATTGGACCACTTTGACAATGACACTCTTGTAGCTCACGACCAACCAAAACGAGTGGCGATCAAAGAGAATCGCGCTCGCGGACCCGGTGGAGTGGAGATGCTGCAACGAGCGCACGACTTGGCCAAAACCCCGCCATTTACTTGTTTTAGTCCCAAGCGTGAGCTTGCTTTTGAACAAAATGATGACGCTGTCAAACAATTTTTCTATTGGCTCGCCAAAGCGAAATAATTCACCACTCGGGGAGCAAGACACTTGATCTTGTGGTGTTGGCTTGGCTCGATACATGCCACGGTGGGTGAAAAATGCCTCCGGCTTCCGATTAAGATTGCCTTCCCCCTGAGATAGCCATGGATCTCTCTCGCTATTGACGAATACCAAATCCAAACCACAGCTGGCGATCACCTCGTTGAACAACGGAGCCACAAACGAATCAAACTCGGCCTCGTTCGTGAAAGCACTGGCTCTCTCCTGCACTTCGGTCGACCAGAATGGATCTGCGCCATCGACGATTGGCGCATCCACCACAAGCTGTCCTCTTTCAACCGTTTCAACTCACGATGACCCAATGCCCCATCGGAAAACGAGGCTGATTCGTAGTCACGCTTGCGAGAGAAACCATCTTCGATCTGTCGACGCTGCACTTCCGCCAGTGCTTCCTCCTGTCTACGCTGCGCTTCCTCTTGTACACGTCGCGCTTCCTCTTCTACACGTCGCACTTCCTCTTGTCCACTCTGCACTTCCGCCAGCGCTTCCTCCTGTCCACGCTGCGCTTCCTCCTGTCCACGCTGCGCTTCCTCTTGTCCACGTCGCACTTCCGCCATTGCACGCCGCAGATCTCGAAGCGCGGAACTCAATTCGGGTGGCGTCTGCAGTGGTGGCCGTTGCACCAAGATATGAATCTCATCCTCTCCGGGCTTAAAAGCCGACCCAAGCAATCTGTCGTTATTGAGTTTCGACGACGGGCGCATCTTCATATACCCAGTGTCCACATGTCTCTTCAACAATGCATCCACAGTGTCGTCGTCCGTGAGCCATGGGCCGTTGTTCTTCTTTGCCACGTTGAGCGTCAACGTCGCTGGATCCACGTTGAAACGAGCATTGACGTCTTTCTTCTCTTTCACGATAGCCTCCTGCAGCGCGCTCACTTTCTCTTCCGTTTGGATCTTGACAGGGAACACCGTTCCTTCGCCATACACCGCGCATGTGACTTCCACCTCGCCCATAATATGTTTCCTTGTCCTTCAAAGTTTCCTTTTCCATCAAACATTTGGTCGTTGACTGAGAATTTCATTCGCGTCGACATATTTCAGCCAATAGAAAATCTTCTGCTTGATGTATGACGTCAACGTGGAATTACGGTAATCTTCTACAAGTTACGCTGGTTTTGCGTGGCAATAGCAGAAGATAAGTGCAGCAAGTTGGTGCAGATGAGATTGGAGGACCACAAAGTCGAAGAAGCGACCTACGCTCTCTGAGGA
>JAADWJ010000027.1:0-80702 GCA_023336165.1 Pythium monospermum
ACATCGCGTGCATGTTTCCCCCACACTCAAAGAGCACGACCACGTTACTGTCGCCACCCTTCGATGCCACGACTGAAGCCTCGGCCTTAGTAAACGGCAGGTCTTCCTCCTTGCATCTCGATCTCGATCTGGACCACAAGCCTCTTGTAGCAGGCGCTGATGGCGCTCCAAAACCAGGAGCTCCTGGACCAACACCAGCAGCTCCAGCTAGCAAAATCTTATTCCTTGATGGCCTTCGTGGCCTCGCCGCGATGCTCGTGATCGTCCAGCACTGTGGCTACTTTGGCGTCTCCATGGGGCAACCAGCCGTGGACACTTTTTTTGTGCTTTCTGCGTTTTTATTGACCATGATTTTTGAACGCAAGGCGCGTTTGCTCATCGAACAAAAGGCCTCCCGTAAAAGGTGGCTTTTAGCATTTGTGGATTATTTTTCACGGCGCTTTTTACGCGTCTACCCATTGTTTATGGCCGTGGCCATTTTCCTGTGTGTGTATTCCCCAAAACAAAAAGAAAAATTGTTTAAAGTGCACCACCCAGAAGAATACAACTTGCTCAAAGTATTGATCTTTGAATTCAAGTACCGGTACCATGTTTTCTGGACGTTACCGTTGGAAATCACGTACTATTTCATCATCCCGCCATTGGTCGTCTTTCTCTTGGTGTTGAAAAAGTTTTGGTGGATCCCGATGCTCCCGCTGGGCTACTTGGTCATGTACGCGGGTTTGTACTGGTTCCGTCTGGACCACCAGCCCTTAAAAGTCCATTTACCAACGTTTATCTGTGGCTCCATGGCCGCCATCATCTACGCCAAGATGGACCAGTGGATCACCAAGCATAAATTTGTGTTTACGTGGTGGAGCTGGGCGATTTTGAGAACCATTGAACTATTTTTTGTCGCGGTTTTGTTCAGTGTGCTTTTCCATGGGCTTTTCTTTGACTGGGTCATGAAAAACCCGGTTCCTCAGACCCCCGGGGGCCCATTTGTATCGGCAAATGTCTCGGTTGTGATCATTTGTGAGATGCTCTTGCCTGGTGTGGTGTCGTCCATCTTGGAGTGGTCATTGTTGCGGTACGCCGGCAAAGTGAGCTTTTCCATGTATTTGCTCCACAGCTTTGTGATTTACTCGGATTTTATCCACCGGCAACCGTACTGGAACAAGTTTTTTGCGATCTGGGGCTTGGTGTTTTTGCTCAGCACGGTCTCGTACCATTTAATTGAGTACCCTTGTCAGTGGCTCGCCGGAAAAGTCGGCGCGAATATCAAGAAACGAGATGCCGAAGAACGCAAACGCACCATGGCGCCAGCGCTTCCAGTGCTCATGGGCGATGCGGCGGCTATCAACCATACTTCGTCACAGCAGCAGACGCATACCCATGCGACCTAAGGACGATGAAGAAAGAAAGAAGAAAGTCACCAAAAAAAAACAAGAACAAAAAACCCCTCAAAATCCCCAGTAAAACTGAATTTGTTTGCATTTTAATAGAGAAACTACTCATGTACTTGACTGCTTCTTTTGTTTCTCCATGGTGTTCTTGAAAGTAGTATTATAGTGGTGTCCTTCGTAGTACTCTCGTAGTAGACAGCAAGCCCATCGGGGGTGGAACAGCGCTCACTGTTCGACGAGCCTACGCACGGAAAAACCAGTTCCACCAGCTCACTACGGGCTCAAACTGCTGCTGCTGCTGTTCTTCTCCGCCACCCAAGTCTTCCCACTCACCCAGGTGCTCCCCACTGTCCCCTCCCCCTTCTGCGGTGGTGTGGAATGCTGGGAATTCCCATTGTTGCAACTTTTTTTCCAACTCTGGAAATTTTGTATGGATGGTCTGCGCCAAATGCTTTTCCATGAGCGTGTTGCCTTTCTTATTCAAGTGCAAGCCATCGATGAGCAGCGCATTGCACTCTTCGCGAGGGAACGAGTTGAAAAGCGTCCAGAGATCCAGAGATTCGACACCGCCGCTTGCTTCTTGGGCGACTTGGACACAGGCCTTGGCGTACTCGCCTGCCATGGCATTGGACCGGTCCAATTTGCCTGTGTGCTTGTCAAGGCGCTTGGTGTCGTCGATCGCAGGCGGCGTGATGAGCAAGATCTTGGCCTGGGGCGCCTTTTGCTTGAACATGGCCACCATAAAGTGGAGATTTGCCTTGTATTTGTCTAAGGGGACATGTACTCGGGCGGCGGGGCCATCAGGCAGACAGGCATCGTTGGCGCCAAGCCACAGCGTGATCAACGACGGGTGGAGCGACGTGGATAAGTCGTGCGTGAGCGTCTGGACCACGACGTCCATGAACCACCTACAGTCGTTGATTAGTATTAGTATTCGTCTTTTAGTTTTTGTTCTTGTTGATGAGGAGCAGCTCCAGAACAAATATACTAGTTCAAACGAAAACGCACTGTGTGGTGTAGCCGCCCATGCCACGCTGGCATACATCGGCGGACCGGTTGAAGCGGTTCATCAACAAGCAGACCCAGCCGTCGTTCTCCCATTGGGACCCTTTCTCTGTGATCGAGTCCCCAAGTAGCAGCAAGACCGGACGCATGATGGCGATCGTCGAGCGGAGCTTTTCGCCTTTTTTGTTCTGTTGGAACTCTTTCGACTTTTTGTTCTCAAGAAACTTCAACTCATTTTATCAAGATATCGATATATCCGGTATATATAGCGTACATTTGACCACAAATTGCGTAATAACGCTAATAAAAACACCATAACACACGCATTGAGATCAATGCAACATGGTGATCAACCATTCCCTTTCTTATTTCTTTTCTCATTTCTCTATGAGCATAACATGTACACGTACAGCAGAGCATACTACTGCCAGTATACTATTATACCTACTGTACTCTATCCAGTAGTATATATGATACATTTACGCTGTGTGGGTATGCGCCGGGGCGCTGCCGGCAGCAGCATCGCCCAAGATCGGAAGCGCCGGCACCTCGCGCTCGCGTTCGCGCTGAATCTGTGCCGCGTCTCTTTTCTTGATGGCCTTACCGACACGGCCAGCAAACCACTGGCACGGGTACTCGACCACATGGTACGACAACGCGCTGAGAGCAAAGACCAGCATCCAGATCGCCCAGTACCGGTTCCAGTACTTTTTTTGGTTGTCGACCGACGGGTTGTACACGACAAAGCTATGGAGCATGTACATGGAGTAGCTCACTTTGCCCGCGTACCGCAAGAGCGACCACTCGAGCACTGAGGACACGGCGCCAGGCAATAGCAGCTCACAGATGATCACGATCGACACATTCGCCGCGACAAAGCGTTCCCCGGGGGTTTGCGCCACAGGGTTTTCCATGACCCAGTCAAAGAAAAGCCCATTGAACTGGACACTGAACAAAATAGCCAAGAAAAACAGTTCAATGGCACGCAAGATCCCCTTGCTCCACCATTTGAACACAAACTGGCGCTTGGTGATCCACTGGTCCATTTTAGCGTACACGATCGCCGCCAGCGAGCCACAGATAAAGGTCGGCAAGTGGAGCCGCAGTGGCTGGTGGTTGGACCGGTTCCAGTGGAAGCCCGAGTACACGACCCAGTACGCCAATGGCAGCACAGGCAGCAGCCAGAATTTGCGCAGCACGAGAATGAACACGACCAGTGGCGGGATCATGAAATAGTACATGATCTCCAACGGCAGCGTCCAGAAAACATGGTACCGGTAGTCAAAGCTAAAGATGAGCACTTTCCACAGGTTGTACTTGTCCGGGTGGCTGAACACAAAGTAAATTTCCTTTTGCGAGTCGGGCAAAATGAAAATGATCCACGCGATCACGAAAAAGAGCGGATATACGCGCAAGAACCGGCGCACAAAGTAGTCGAGAAGCGCCCACATCCACCTCTTTGGGGAGGCGCGCTGCTGGATCAACGTGCGCGCCTTTTTCTCAAAGATCATGGTCAGCAAAAACGCAGAAAGCACAAAGAACGTATCGACGGCTGGTTGGCCCACGTGGCTGTCGCGCATCCAGTGGCCGTGCTGCACGACGACCATCATGGCGGCAAGCCCACGGAGCCCATCAAGGAATAAGATCTTGTTCGCGGCGGCAGGAGGTGGTGCTGTCGTTGCTGGCACTTCTGCTGTTGAGGGTTGCTTGTTCTCCGGGGTCATGTCGGTCACTTGCGTTGGCTCGGCGATTGGCTCTGTTGGGGATAGCACCAACGAGTGGCCTGCTGGAGGCGTCGCTGTGATCCGGTACTCGACCTCGGTGTGGCCCCCACTGGATGGCGATGTCTTGGGGGATGGCACGGCGTCGTGCGGCATCGCGAACGGATACGAGTGGCAGCGATGACAGAGATGGCAGCAAAGGCAGTGAGCCCAAGGGTGTTTGTTGTCTGGGTCGCCTGGGAGAGTTTGGAATGGACACCTTCGACTGGGTGAAAGGTCCCAAGGGATGGGATGAATGGGTGAGCCAAAAATTAATGAGGTGTGAGTTACACTTGGTGGTCTGGCTTTGTTTTGTGTTGCAAAAATAATCGCGAAAATTTCTGTATGTTTCAAAATATCTGGATATTTCAATGAATTCAATCCATTTTTTGGGGGATATTGTGGGTAATATAATAAATTACCGTACATTTGGCACCTGGAAACAACCCAACAATACCTAACCCTGTCGGTGTTGGACATTCGGAACCTATGCGACGTGTGACCACACGTCGCAGATAAATTTGATTTGCTGGATTCCCATCCGAAGCATTTGATTGGGTAAGACCGCTCTTTGCTGGATGGAAACCGTTTTTGAATTACCGTAACGTTAATACCGGTAACGGTATTATGTTATCGGTTGGAAAGTTAGAGGTCGTCATCCTCATCTGGGAGTACCGCGGCGATGTCGGCCTCAAGCTGCGCGATCTGCTCCGCCGACAACCCACAATATGGATCCGGTGGCTCGTCCCATGTGAGCGCGATAAACGCCAAGTTGTCGTCGCCAACAAGCGCCTGCGCGAGCGCCTCGAGCGGCTGCTCTAACTGGTAGTTGGACTTGGCCGAGATGTCAAAGTACTTCAAGTTCTTCTTTCGGTGGAACGTGATTTGCTTGGCCTTGACCTGGCGGTCTTGGTCTTGCACGTCGACCTTGTTGCCACAGAGCACGATCGGGATCTGCTCGCCACACACGCGGACCACGTCTCGGTGCCAATTGGGCACGTTCTTGTTGCTGATCCGCGAGGTCAAATCAAACATGAGGATCGCGCACTGGCCGTCGCGGTAGTAGCCATCGCGAAGACTGCCAAACTTTTCTTGGTCCGCCGTGTCCCAGCAGTTGAACGTCATGGTCCCCAAATTGGTGTGGAACACAATCGGGTGCACTTCGACTCCAAGCGTCGCGACGTAGTCTTCCTCAAACTCGCCCGTCAAGTGGCGCTTGACGAATGCGGTCTTGCCCACACCACCGTCGCCCACGAGGAGAAGCTTGAAGTCTACAACGCTGGTCATACCGTATCCGTGTCATGTATATTGTGAGCCGCCTTTTTCGCCAGACGAACGATCATAATTTTTTCACCTGCGATGCATTTTGTGGGTCACGCTGTTCCTGTTTGGAATTCGAGCCAAAAAATTCCTTTGGACAGGACCATACGGGTGACGGATTTTTGGCCAATCCCATGCTTCCAATCTGATCGGATCCAAAAACTCTAGTCGACCTTGATCGTTCTCAGTCAACCGAGCGCCCTGTCGCATGGGTTTGTTCTCGGTGGAATCGCCCATGCCCAATTACCAAAATCACCCAGTGCAGCGATGGCGATCAAGTCGGTTTTGCAGAGGCTGCTATGGTGGACGCGCCGGCGCCAAGTGCGAGCGGCGCCAACGACTGCTTCTTCTGGCGCTTTGTCTCCTGCAACACCACAACTGCATGAAGAAGAAGAACCCATAGATGCCACAAGTTCAGTGCAGCGTGACCTTGACGTGCCCGCCAGTTACAGCGCGCGATGCCACCGCGCCATGGCCACAATCACATCAACAGCAGCAGAACCACATGGCAATAGCAGCGCCACAGTGGCCTATACAGCCACGACCACGACCACGACGCTTCGCTTGGATCTTTTGCCCGACGCCGCAGCTCACGTGGTCGCCGAGTTCCTGGATATTTCCTCTCTCTGTTACCTCACGTACTTGCTTGGCGATGCAACAACCGCCATGTACACATGTCGCAGATCCATTTGGATATATTATGTGGTCCACACTACAATGGTTGGAAGCCGCGTCTCTTGGAGCCGCCCTCCGTCCGTTGGCAAAATATGACGAGCGGTCGCTGCCGCCTCCTGAGGCAGTGACCCGTCGCGTTCCAGTTGGTACTACAGTAACAGTAAGCTACAACCTACGCACTTTTTGCATCTTCCTCAGAGCAAAAAAAAAAAAAAGCACTCGCAAGTCGTGCACTTGCAACACGTGGTACAGTAGCAGCATCAGCTGAGTCGTGATGGCGACCGTGGACGACGATCCAGGCGACGTTAACGTCAACGTGGTGGTGGCTGAGCCGTCATCAGCAGCCCAAGAACCTCCCCGCAACGACGTCAGCAGCGCGTCTTCAGCAGCCCCTGCGGACGCGTCACGCGATGGTGCCGTTGCTTCCCAAGCCCCGCAAAACGAGCAGGCGCTGGCCGCCAGTGTAGGCGCGACCGACGACATCATCGTCCACGTAGAAGGCGATGCGCCCCAGGCGCCTCCGACAAGCGAGCCACCATCGGCACCACCTCTCCACCTCCTCCCACGACGCTCCATCGCACACGCTGCTGCTGCGGCCATCCAGGAGCTCCCAGCTGTTGCTGCTGGCGACTACCGCGCCATGGCCACACGCGCACAGGCCATCGCACGGCTGGACCGCCTGAGTGGCGGCACCAAGTCGGTCTTCAAAGCCACCATGAAAGACATTGGCGCCCTTGGAATCGGCCTGCAGCTGTA
This sequence comes from Pythium monospermum, assembly GCA_023336165.1. NCBI lineage: Eukaryota > Oomycota > Peronosporomycetes > Pythiales > Pythiaceae > Pythium > Pythium monospermum. The sequence goes on from JAADWJ010000027.1 coordinate 6,902, forward strand.
CTTTATGCTGACCAAGTACTTGGCCGTGACGTTTTTCATCATGGGACTCATCTCCTTGCCGACCATCATTGTCAACTACTATGGCAACGGCATCACCAGCAAAATGGTCGATCCTTTACAGTTAGCCTACGCGTCTCTTGGCAACCAAGGCGTGAACGTGGAGATCGCCAATGACCCCGCCAATTGCTTGCCAAAGGGCGACATTGACTGTAATTGGACCACTGTGGATACGCCCTTTGCAAGTGACCCATATAAAATTGCCTGGATCATCACGGTCTCGGACTGTTTGTATTCACTGGTGTTTTTAGCCATGTATTTGTTTTACCATTACAAAGCCAAAAAAGCCATTGACGAACATTTAAATGAAAATTTGACCCCAGCGAAATACGCCGTTTTTGTGAAAGGATTACCAAAAGATGCCAGTGAAAAGGAGATTTTAATGCATTTTAATTCGCTCTACGATCTCCACAAAGACGAATACGCTAGCCCACTATGGTTTGGCTGTTGCTGGGGGAAACGGCGCAAAGTGAAACATACGCTATCACGCAATGCGATCAATCGAAACACGGTCCAGAATCTGGACCACCTAGCTGGCGCCAGCCTTGTTTCCAAGGATTTGTATCTAAATACCTGGATCGCGGAAGTCAGTATTGGCCACCCCACGGGCGGTCTTTTACGCACGTTTTTAGCCATGGAACAACTCACCCAAGCCATTTGTGAAACCAAAAATTTGATTTTACAATTAGAACAAGAAAAAAAAATGTCTTTGGCGACTTTCAAAAAAAAAGATGAAAAATTGATCCATAGCCAAAAAAAAAAATTGGACAAGTTATGTGAACAAATGGAAAAGAAAAAAAGCAAAATTAAATCGTTCAAGCAAGCCAGTGAATTGATCAAAAAAGCGGAAAAGGCCCATGAAAAAAAAATCAAACAAGAATTATTGGCCGCCAAACAACAACAACAACAAAATAAAAGTGGCAAAAAAAAAGCGCAAGCTAAAGTTTCGGCAGCGGCCCATGCCGCGAGAAGCGCTGCGACCGCTGCGACTAAGACGTCTTTCAATTGGGAGGCTTGTGAGTGTGCGTTTGTGGTGTTTAATAATCTGGAATCACGGCGCCGCTGTCTGCAAGACTACAGGGCCTGCACGCGGTGGCTACCATTTAAATTCCAACCGCAAGTATTACGATTCCGCAATAGCCAATTCCGATTACAAGTGACGCCAGCACCAGAACCATCGAATATTTTATGGGAAAACCTGGAAACTACGGAAAGAGGCCGGTTTTACAGACGCTCGTTGACGAATTTCGTGACTTTTTTGCTTTTATTGGCATCGGCGGCCATCATTTCAGGTGCCCAGTCCGCGCAACAGCAATTTTTACAAAAAATGCCCCCCGCGGGACTTTGTGAAAAAACATTACCACAAGTGTTTTACGGGAATAATAGTTTCCCAAAAGATCTGAAATGGCAATTAAATTGGAATTCCAACATTACGTGCCCTTCAAACATAGGCGACAAAAAGCCTCGGTACCATATTTCGTACACAAATGGCATTGTGAACCCGCTGTACATAAAGAAGCCGGTCCAAAATCCAGCGACAGTACCCGTGCGTTGTGTGGACCCGTGTATTTCCGAGTCCTTGGAGATGGAATGCCAGACGCTGCCATGTTTTGACCAAACCTTACAAGACAAAGGAGAGACGTGTACGACGTACCAAGCGAATCACGTCTTGTACTGTTTATGCACCGATGCACTCACTTCCCATATCAAGCAATTTGGGCTTGTGGAAGGCGCCAAAAAATTGTGGCAAAATGTGACCCCTTGTCAAGGATTTATCACTAATTATGCTACAAAAAACGCCTTTATTGTGGGCGCCGCGCTTGTGGTGGTTTTGGTGAATTTGATTTTAAATATGATTTTACGCTGTTTTGCGAATTTTGAACGCCATTCCAGTGAATCTGCAAAGGCCACGGCGATCGCCTTAAAAATGTTTTTAGCACAATTTTTAAATACGGCGATTATCGTTTTATTGGTGAATACTTCGCTTGGACTCACAAAAGTACCTCTTGTGAAAGAGCTTTTGAAGGGCAAATATCATGATTTTGAACGGAATTGGTACCCTTCTGTGGGCATGGGCATCACCACGACCATGCTCATCAATGCCGTGACACCACAGTTGATGCTTTGCCTGCAAATGGGTCTTTTTGGCCCATTAAAACGGTATTTTTCGAAAAAATCCATCCGCACACAAGACCAAATGAATAAATTATACGCCGGCCCACCCTTTGATATCTCGGTGCGGTACCCAATGGTGTTAAATTCGCTTTTTGTGACCATGGTTTTCTGTGGTGGGTCCCCGATTTTACTGTTTATTGCCTCGTTGACCGCATTTGGCACTTTTTGGTTTGATAAATTGTCGATTTTACATTTATATTCGGTGAAAACGGCGTACGATGAAGAATTAGGCGAATTAGCGCTTGTTTTATTACCGTGGACGTTAATCGCGCATTTATCGTTTTCCGTGTGGATGTACGGAAACCAAGAGCTCATGAAATCCACGACCATTGATTTACCGTGGCTCTTGAATCGTATTGGCATGAAAGAGCTGGTGAAAGAGTATGGCAACGTCAATTCCGAGGCGCTGTACAACGCGTTTTTAGAAAAGGCGACGCAAGTGGATGTGTTGGGAAAGTACGGGTTTGTGGTCAAAGTCGTGCGGTCCAATGTGATGCTGGTGTTTTTATTTTTAGTGGGCGCCGTGCTCTGTGTGCTAGTGTCCATGGTCTGGGTGCAGTTTGTGTTTCCTCTGCTCAACAAGATCTGGGATTTGATGGTCACAACGTGCTGCGCTGGAAAGCGCAAGCCACTGGCGGCAGCTTTGTCTGCTTCGTCTGACGAGGCCCAGGGAGAACCCCAGAGAGCGAGCCGCAAGGCCTCCATGACGCCGCCGCCGCCACCCGTGGTGTTGCCGGAATACACGGATTTCTTCCGTAAATCGGTCAAGCCGTCGTTCCAACCGGACACGGAACTTGGCTTCCAGAAGACCAAGAGTGCTGCGCAAAGTGAATTGATTCGTGTGTGGCAAGATGACCACGAGATCCACGGTGTCGCGCATCAAAAGGGCACCCAAATGCGCACGTGGGAGGCCATGCAGGCGCCGGTCAAGAGCTACGCGATCGAAATGAACGACAAGTACAGACTCGCGGTGAAAGAAATCGTAGAGGCCTCGCGGCTGTTGCGCCAGGCGTCGGAGAATTTGAGCCGCAAGACCATCCCCGTGCCTGGCGAGAAGGCGGACGCTGCTGGTAAGAAGGCAGTGGATGACGCGGCAGCGATCGCTGCTGGCATCACGGCTACAGAACCAGTGTCGGTGGGCAAGCAACAGCAACAGAAGCAATCATCTTCACCACCACCAGTGACGGAGTGGAAGCCACGGGCGAGGAAAGAAAGCTGCAGCAGCAGCAGCAGCGATGAAGACGTCAAGAAACGGGGTCACAAATAAGACATTTGGATACATTCGAATAAAGTATTTGATACATTCTGACAACATTTACATGCGACATGTGCGCTAGTGCAACATACGAACAACACTCAATTGGATTGGAGTGTGGTTGATGAGAAATCCGAGATCCGAAAAAAATGCAGTTGGAGAAGTTTTACGTGGCTGTCGAGCATGGCGCTGTGACACGGCAGCTGCTGGCGCTGCGAGCGTGCAATGGTGCGGATGGAGAAGGATCTGCTACGCACGCTGGAAAGTTTGCGCAAGTGTTGGTGTATTTCCATGGCTTCCCCGACATGGCCGTCCATCCAACCAAGTTGGAGCTGGCATCTCGGCTTCCGTTCAAGATCGCGGAGGCGTGGCTGGACCACGGCAAGCAACAACAACAACAACATCAAGCGAAAGGAGATGCCATTGCGTTTGTCACATTCAATTTCGGTGGTGTGCCAGGCTCAGATGATTCAATGGCGTTCTATGACAAGACCATCTCCAAAGAAGTGGTGGACGCGACAAGCGTTTGCGAATACATCCGGACCGCGATGCTCGTCGATGGCGGCCGCATCCACGTGGTGGGCGTCTCCACAGGCGCGATCATCGCAAGTTTATTGCGTGGGAAGCGTGGCGTTGCCGACAGTATCACAGTGATCGCCGGGCTCGCGGATTTGAAGAAAGGTATCCACTACGATTTCTCACCCGAACAATTGCAGCAATTTGACAAAGACGGCGCTTGCTGGAAAGAGTTTTACCAACCTGATGGATGCGCGCTGCCTCGCAATGCGATTGTGTCGCTGGATGGAGAGCAAGAAGCCACGAAAGAATCACTTCAGGAGCTTCAGGAATTGCCTCGCAAAGTGTACTTCCGTCTCCACAGGCAGTACTTTGACGAGTGTACTTCTGGTGCATTGGATATCCAAGCCGCCGTCTCATGGACCTCCTCCTCCACCGACCCGCCGAGTTGTCCGTTGCTCCTGATCCACGGCGATGCCGACCAGAACGTTCCATTTTCCTGTGGAGAGGAGCTATTCGCCGTAGCCGCCCAGCCCAAGAGCTTCGTGGCGATTTCGAAAGGCAACCATCTCCTCACCAACTCGAGACACTTGAAGAAGGCGCTGCAGGCCATTCTGCTTCATAGTGTGTCGCCGTCAACGTTGACGCCAACGTCATGAATCATGATCCGATTCGTCAAAGTGGCTTTCGCAAACAATATGCGTTTTAAGAGGTCATATCCTTCGAAATCTGAAGGAGGGCCATGTATTAAAATAGAGAGGCTCTAGGTCCGTTGCGTCAAACCAGAAACACCATCCATGGACGGGATCATAACACCACCAGAGGGAAGCCAAGCCGTCTGTGTGTATCGATACCCTGCGCTGCTCCCGGTGTTGCGTTGCTATAATCCAATATTGTTTGGTCACAGAGAAGCAGTCATAAGTAGAACCTTGCATCTTCATCTTCAGCTTGTATAAAGGGCACCGTCGCGTCACACCCCAGCCGTTCTTTCTTCACTCGCCATTTGTATTGGTGAGTTGGCCAGCGACCCCTTTTCGCTCTCAAACCCAAGCAGAAAACCTCTGGATTCCCATTCTGGTGCATCTGTCACACATGCATTTACAGAGGCCGTCACTGCCCTACCGTTAGGCACACTGCTAAATACGTCAAATGTCGATTTAGCAAGGTATGCGTTTTCATGGTTCGGCTTACGTCGTCATGGGCGCTCTAATCGGGTGCTGGCCACCCGCTGGCTCACCAGCTCAGGAGCTCCTTCCACTTCCACTCGCCAGGCTTCCAGAGCTTGCTCATTCGGCAACGCACCACGTACTCGGCACTCCACCCAGCATCACCACACACACACAAGCACCATGTCCAAGAAGGTCTGTCTCGTTGGCTCGGGTAACTGGGGCTCGGCCATCGCGCGCATCATCGGCGAAAACACGCAGCGCATGAGCGATGTGTTTGCGCGCGACATCAACATGTGGGTCTTTGAAGAGGACGTCAATGGCCGCAAGCTCACCGAGATCATCAATAACGACCACGAGAACGTCAAGTACTTGCCTGGCTACAAGCTGCCCGAGAACATCATCGCTGTGCCGGATCTTCTCACGGCGGTCAAGGACGCGGACATTCTCATTTTCTGTGTGCCGCACCAGTTCTTGGGCCGCATGCTGACGTCGATCAAACAGCAAGGGCTCAAGGCAGGCGCCATCGCCGTGTCGTTGATCAAGGGTATTGACTTTGACAAGAACGGCGTGGTGTTGATCTCGGATATCATCCGCAAGTCGCTCGATATTGACTGCAGCGTTTTGATGGGCGCCAACGTCGCGAATGAAGTCGCCGCGGGCGATTTCTGCGAGTCCACACTGGGCTGTTCGGACTTGCGCCACGGTGCGCTGCTCCGCGATCTGTTCAACGCGCCCACGTTCCGTGTGGATGTGGCGCTGGACCCTCACGGCGTGGAGATGTGCGGCGCACTGAAGAACGTGGTGGCGCTGGGCGCTGGCTTTTGCGATGGGCTCCACTACGGCGGAAACACCAAGGCCGCGATCATTCGTATCGGGCTCGTGGAGATGAAGAAGTTTTGCTTCAAATACTTTGACGGCGTCAAGGAAGACACGTTTTTTGAAAGCTGCGGCATCGCGGATCTGATCACCACTTGCTTTGGCGGCCGCAACCGCAAATGTGCCGAGGCCTTTGTCAAGACGGGCAAGACCTGGGAGACGTTGGAGAATGAAATGCTCAACGGCCAGAAGCTTCAAGGCACGCTGACCGCAAAGGAAGTGTTTGCGATCCTCAAGGACCACGAAAGCGAATCGCAATTCCCATTGTTCACTGCCATCTACCGAGTCGCGTTTGAAGGCGCCGACCCAAAGACCATCACGCAACTGCAGTATTAAAAAAAAATAGTATTTTGTTTTTTTTCCATGAGAAAATATATGAATATGTATCTACTTTATTTGATATACACTGGTGGGTCAGTATTGAGCTCCCTGGTCATCCGCAGCCGCGTGATGAAATCGTACAGCGGTGTGTTTCTTTTGAGGTTGGCCAAGTGGGTCTCGTGGGACAGCAGCATTTCCTGGAATCCTTCTTTTGCCTCGGCCATGCACTGCTGAAGCGACAGCAAGTACTCTTCTTCGTACACGCCACGAGAAAGCAACCGCTGGACTGGGGACTTGCGCAGCCGCTCTAAGAAACCCAGCCAGTCGTCCGTGAGGTCGCTTTGTGTGAGCCGCAGCTGCGAGTGCTCAGGAAGGTTCACGTTGGCGGCGCCGCCGTCGACCCAGACGGTCAAGCAGTACCGCTCGGCGTTGTTTGGCAGCACACGGTGGAGCATCCAGTCGCTCTGGAAAACCACCAGACGGTCCATCTTGGGCGCGATAGTCACGGGCGCCTTGAGAAAGGGCAGCAACTGCACTTCGCCGCCGTCGCCCTCTTGCCACGAGTCATTCAAGTACAGCAAACATGTGAGTTTGCGTTTGTTCGGCTTGCCTGGGTTATCGTAGTGGCATGGGAAACAGCCGCCGTGGCCAGCGTTCCGCTGCAGCTTGAGCGTGCGTCCCGACGTGGTCGTTTGGAGATCGTACTCCTCGCGTGGCAAGTGGCGCGCGAACGCTTCCATCAGCGAAGACGAATGGAAAAGAGCGTCCAGCTCCGGCACGCGGTTGCGGATGCTGGCGTCGTGGAGATCCACTTCATAGATATTCGGTTTGACAAACTGGAATACTTGCTGCGAGTTATTCTGGGTGAGTGCGAACTGGGTCTTATTCGGCGTGAAGAGCTCTTGCGCGTGGAGCCACTTCATCTCATCGAGAAGCGCATTCGCCCATCCACGCCCAAAGCAGTCGTCAATGACCACGTAGCCAAGCTCTTGTAGCTGTGCGCACGCTTTCGGCGTGATCTTGGCTTGAATTCGCTCATTGTCGCGCTTGAACGGGAGCGTGTATTGTCCTGCGAATGCTGCCATATTGGTCTTCGTGTTCTTTGTTGCATCAACGCCACTGGCGGCCAGCACAGTGTGGTGATGTGACTCACGCCACTGCACTGGTGTTGAGAGGGCGAATGGTTTTCTGCAATTTTAGAACTTACTATATCGGGTTCTGTAAATAATATGTGCCTTGTTTTGGTATTTACGAATGTACACGCACCAAATATGTAAATTACGAGAAACGGAGAAGACGGGAAACCGTTTTGCCCAAAATGCAAGAGGAAGGTTCTCGGCATCAGCCATTTAACTGGATACCGCCGTGGCCACCACCTGCAGAAACTGACGCAGTCTATGGTCACACCAACCAACCGCCATTGCAACCCACGCGCTCAGGGCGACTGCCCGTTTCTCCGAGAATTATTGCGCTCGTACACTCTATACAGTAGTCGTTGTGATGGCTAGTCGTTCGGTGAACAGTGCCGCGCCGCGAGCGGAAGCGACAACACAGTATCCAGGTAGCCAGTTTCAGAAGCCATCAACACCTTTCACAAGGTCCATTCGATGATCGGAAGTCGCTACGGCCGCCGCCGCAGCCGCGAAGGGTCATGAAGAGCCATGAATGAGCCACCATTTGCGAATTTCGCCATCCAGTGCAACCACCCCCACTGGATCCCCTCCCCTCTACTGCCATACACACAAGTTGCAGTCTCCCTACACGCCATGTTGAAGTCATTCTTCCAGTGCGCCGCAGTGTTCGCGTCTTTCTTTGCGACGCTCGGCGACGCGACTTCCGAAGTCAGCGCACTGGACTATGGCAAACTCTGTGGTCTTGTGACAAGCGCCAACAGCATCGTGGATTTTGCATTTGCCGGTGGCGCGACCACAGTCGCCGATGGCGAGATCGTCACGGCCACGCTCACGTTGAACGACGACTACCACGACGCGCCGCCGTCATCCGTAGCGATCAACGCACCAGGCATCAAATGCGGCCGCACCAATTTTGAGTTTGACAGAGACGACCCAACCACGTTTGAGCAAGAAGTGACTTGCCGCACCGACGGCGGAAGCGTCCCTTCCAGTAAAGACGGCTCGCTGATTGACTTTGCGATGGTTTTTGACTACAATTTCGACGCTGGCGATGCGCAAATGCTTCAAATCTTGCAGCAAACGTGTCGCAAGATGCTTTTCAAGCGCCAAGTCGGTGACTGCGGGCGTGGTGGCGGAGTGGGCGATCCGCACCTGACGACGCTGGACAAAGTCAACTATGATTTCCAGAAACCAGGTGTGTTTCGCCTCTTTGAATCACGCAATTTGCAAGTGCAAATCGTCCAAGAGAAATGTACACCCGTGGTGTCGCGGGGTGATGCGGCGCCATCTTGTTACCAAGGAGTCGCAGTCGCGTACGCTGGCTCAGTGGCCAAGTTTTTTCTTCAAAATGGCAAAATCCAGCTCGGCAAAGGCACCAGCAGCCTCGCGTGGCTCTCAGTCGAAAAGCTCAAAGGACAAACCGACGGGTACCGTGTCTTTATCGCGTCCGACCAGTCCACGTACGTGGATGTGACCAAGAGCCAGTGGTGGGTGGGTTACGATTTTCTCAATGTCGCGATCCAAGTGTCGCCGTTTTTCAAAGACGCCAGTGTGAAAGGGCTACTGGGCAATTGGAATGGCAATCCAAGTGATGATTTGCGCGATAACAACAAACTGGCTCTGCTCCACAGTATGCCACTGGACAACAATCTGTTTACGTGTACTGGCATGAGCTGTGCGTCGTTTCTTCAACCCGCTACCATAAAAGATGAGATGGCCCGTGGATTGAAGAATGAGTTGCCGTTGCTCCACCAAAGCTACGCGGTCGTGGACCCAGTGGCGATCCCGTTGCGTGCGTTTTCGCCGGTGCTGGTGCCATTTGTCAAGAAACGACGCAACTTGCGACGCATGGACGATGGCGGCAATTCGCAAGCCGGAGGCTCCCTGGCTGGGGTCGTCCATGCTCCAGATGCTGGTGACGCTGCGGGCAATGTGACATCCATGCCGCATGTCGATGTCACGCTGCGTGCCCATGAACTGTGCAACCACGTGATCGAGCAGCTTGCGATTTGTGACAAGTACGTCGGCAACCGTGGGTTTTTCATTGACACGGTCTGCGTGGGCGACGCGGTGCTTTTGGGCGACTTGTCGGTCGTCGACAGCACCAAACTCAACTACTTGCGCGAGTGCCGTCGCGAACTGGACAGCCGCATCGGTGGCAACTCGTCCAGTCTCCCAGAGATGGCCAGCATGGAGTTTGATCGCACGTCGTTGGCGTTTGGCGATCTCAATACTTGTGCAAACAACTGCTCCGGCCAAGGAGTGTGTCTCGCGGCGGGCTGCAAGTGCAACGAGGGCTTCACGGGCGTCAAGTGTGGTGTTGTCGTGTAAAGAGCTTGGTTTTTTTGGTTGTTCCTTTTTTTTTTGCCTTTCATTTTAAATGCGTATGAAAATCAACATGGATGTTTACAATACAATATGGGATTATCCTGAGGATGGAGCACACTGTGAGTGCCATATATTCAAAGGGATTTGCACGACAAGTCGGCAACGACCGTCCACGGAATGAACCAAGAGGAATGCAGGTGGTATTAATTAATAGGATCATGTAGCCCTCCCCAGACGTCACCACGCGCCATGTCGATCTTCATCATCGCGCTCGCGCAAATTCGGTGGTTCCCACGGGTGGCTCCATGGTGCGACCAGTACTTTCTTGCGCACTATCTTGTCGTAACGGTACCGTGGTGGGACCCGCTCTTGTGGGTGGCAACGCAGGCACTGTGGTGACCAGAGACAGTCTGCCATCGGGTGGAGGATCCGTTGCAGCGCTGGCAGCGAATGGCCAGGTCCACGTTCGTTGCGGAACGGCGTGCAGTCGGTCTCCACGCAAATGGAGATGACCTGCAGGCTCTGGAGTCCAAATAGTTGCTGGTGCCAAGAGTACTGTGGTCCCAAGGGCATGTACAAATGCGTGAGGCTGGGGAGTTGGATCTGCTCGTTCATCTGGTACCGTAGAGGACCCTGGCTGAGTGCGAGAACGCGAAGCTTGGGCGTTCGAGTCAGTGGCCAATCCGGGGGGAAAAACCCCGCTGAGTAGAATGCCTTGGTGTCAATGTACAGTTCTTCGAGACTCTCCTCACAGGCAAATGGATGATTGTCGAGATGGCTTGGCAGCACACAATCACGGAATGCGAGGCGCTTGAGATGTGGCAGGCGGCGCACCGTCTCCAGTATCGCTATGGCCGTGTCGCGGTGCATTTGGCACAGCTCCATCTGGTACACGTGATGGATCCACTGGCTCACGACCGGATCAGCTCGGTCGATTGACACTTTCCCACGAAGCACCAGCTTCCGCAGGCTGCTGACACCGCCTGTGCACGCCATTTCCATCGCCAATCGGCCATTTGCATCTGCATCGGTGGCCTGACAGATTTGGCCACGACCAGGGAGGGACTGCTGGTTGTCCTGCTCGCACACGAGCTTGTCCAAGTGCGGAAGGAACCCTACGATGTCCATAACCCACCCACGCGACAGCTGCAGCTCGCGGAGATTGGTGAGCGCCCGCAAGTGGCGGCAGTGCGGCACAGTGGACGCGACCACCAACTGCAGCTGTTCTAGCGTTTGCAACGCCACGAGCGGCGAGAGATCATCCAGTGGCTGGCGTCCAAGCCGCAGCGATCGCAGCTGCGTCATCAGCGTAAACGCAACGCGAGGAAGTGATAAAGGCGCCATCGTAAACATACAGGTCGTGTCCACTTGTGCAAACGTCCGCAGTGTCGTGCAATGGCTCGTGAGTGCTGCGTTGGGACACTCGGCCCACTGGCCACGCACGACAAGACACTCGAGCGGTGCGATGTGCGCCAAGCTTGCGATGTCATGGAGTTGTGGGAGCTGTGGGTAGGTTGGGTCGGCGAGCAGCGTGAGCGACGTGAGCTTGGGCAGCCGCGTGGCGACCGCGAACGACGTGACGTTGGTGTTCTCGAGCTTCAGCACGCGCAGTTCTGGTAGCTCCAATGCGCCGTGGTTGTGGACTTGGAAAGTGTTCTGGATGCGCAGCGTCTGCAGTTGCGGCACACTCGCACTCAGTCGACTAAGGTCAATGGGCAGCTGGCCACGCGCATCGTACCCGCCGCGTTCATTCACCAATGCGACCACATAGCAAATCTCCAAACGAACTAGACAACGCAGCGACGACAGAGCGGCATAGTCCATTGGCGACACGGGAAAGGATGAGTACTGCTGTGCGTCGAGTCGGAGACCTCGGATTTGGCGATGCAGCGTTGTGAGCTGCGAGCTGTCGGCAAGGCCAACCTGCGCTGGTATTATTGGCAACTGCCGTGGATCAAAGCGACCCATCAAAGGCAGGCTGCGGTTGCTGTCTGGAGGGATGCACAGCCGCACGCGATGGCAAAAGACGTCGTACATGGCGGTCGTTGCGTCGCGAAGCAATTGCGTGAGATAACAGAGAGACGAAATATCCAAGAGCTCGGCGAGTACGTGAGCTGCGGGGTCGGGCAAAAGATCCAAGCGAAGCGTCATGGTCGTGGCTGCACAGGCCACTGTGGCGCGGTTGCTGTCATGCGCTTCTACTTCTGCTGTTGCTGCCAACGTGGTTGCGGTGGTGGTACGGTGGCATCGCGCGCAGTCACTGGCGGATGAACGTTGGCGCCGGCGCTTCCACCATAGCAGCCTCCGCAGAAACGACTTGATCGCCATCGCTGCACTTGGTGCTTTTTGGTTATTGGATCTGCATGAGCGACAAACCCATGGGAAATGGAGAGGTGGCTCTTGATTGATCGAGAACGACCAACCACGTTCAAGTCCAGTCGAGAAGGGGTGCGATGCGATTCCGATTCGATCGCAACAACTAGGTACAAAGACGGACGAAGAGGATTATATTATATGAATGGGTTTTTGAAAAAAAAAACTCGTAAATAAATGGGGTTTTCTAACGATTTATAAACGGGTTTGCAAATGGGAATTGACTTCAGCTCGATTTGCTGTGCCGACCCCCTGAAGGGGCGCGAAGCGCGGGGGCTCGGTGATTTGGCTGATGGAAAATAGCGGGCGTTTGGTGCCGATACTGAAGCGCAGCGTAGGTTGGCGAGTCGGCATCAATGTCGCGCGTACAAGTCTATTAAAAAAACGGTATTCTCGGTTTCGGACGGTACTTGTGCAGGAGGGTTTTTCAAATCCATTTATTTCCGATTTTTTTCCCCAAAACCCATTTATATACGAAGTAATACTGCACAGTATAATTCCTCTCCGTCGAATGTGAGGTAAGTATTGTCGATTCTCATGAAATTTCCATCGGCGGTTGGGTGAATCGAAAGCGCCTAGAACAACTACACTGTATTTGGACTGTGTGGTATGCCCACGTCTGCACCTCGGGTATCTCTGCAGGTGGCATCGAGGGTTGTTAGACTGTATTGACATGTATTCGCGAAGGAAATATAAACGAAACTTTCACGAAAGTTTCCCGTACGGAATATAATGTAACTTACTGTAATTTACCGAGTTGATTTGCTAACTGAACCGTTTGGCGGTGGCCCGGGTCGTCGCAACGCCGAAGGCCCGAAACGACATAATTTTTTTTTTTGAAAATCGAGTCTTAAAATGGGCTATGCATGTGTGGTGGCATGGGTCATCTTCGTACACGACGATGGCAGACGTTCAGTTGCCACGCCAACCAAATCTACCGCTTTCTACGAAGAAGATGAAGTCGCTGGAGCTAAAGTGCTTTTCTGTTCCATCCGAGTACTGGCCATACGACGGTGTCCAGCGACTCAAAATCGGAAGAGAGCCAACCAACCCACAAGCCAGCGCTCCCACCGAGAGAGCCAAACGGAATTCTGCCCCTTGAGTTCTTCGTCCCACAAAACCAGTCAGTCATCCTCGCAATATGGGGCTGGCTTTGCCATACGGTACACGTGACACTAACACATTATACTATCGATCTGGTAGGCGCCTCCCTCGAGCCGGAGCCCGATGAAGACGAGGCGCAATGCTGTTGAACAAGCCCGCCGAGTCGTGGCGAAAACAACTCGGCAAACCACGCAAGAGCTGGGCCGCCCTCTCGGCCACCTTTCGCCAAGAATTCTACACGGCTCGCGATTCTGGCAATGAAAAGTATTTTGCGCTAACCCAGCACAAGAATGAGGCACCGCGTCAGTATTTGTGGCGTTTGAATGCCGCAGCGCACGAAGCCGGCATATCACTTGACGGTTCGCGAGCGTTGGCCTCGCATTTGACACGTTTCGTCAGATCCATCAAGGATGTCGAAATACGTGCTCTCATCATGGGCAAGTCGTTTGAGACGGTTGAAAAGCTGGAAAAGAAACTTCGTGTTTACGAGGACCAGTCCCGCAGCGGATACGCAGATGAGGCCAAGTCGAAGCCGGCATTTCGTGAGCGCAGTCACCGAGAACGTTCACCAGCTCGTGCTCAAACGTACTACACGTATGCCAATGACTACAGCGACAATGAGTACGGTCGCCGCGAATCGACACCTGGTCGTGACAGAGCACGTTTCGATGATCGTGTGGAGTACGAACCAGAAAGTGAGCCGGCTTCTGTGTACCAAGCAGTTGGAGAACGTGACAGTCGTTATCAGCCGTCAGCGAGACTTTACCGAAGAGGTGAAACGCAACGAGGTGGTCTTCGCCGGGAGCAAGGCCCAGTGAGGGATTCCGGTCTGCACCCACGACGCGGTGCGTGTCACGAGTGTGGAGGAGCCGGCCATTGGGCAAACGAATGCCCTTCCAAAGTGGCGTGTACGTTTTGCAAGTCGCGTAGTCATGAAGCCGAGAAATGCTGGAAAAAATGCCCGGCGTGCGACGCTGCGCACTCGGTACCAAGCGAGTTCCCAAAAGCCAAGGCTTTGATCGATCTCAAGGCTTGGATCCAGTCTGAAGGAAACACCGGCTGCACCATACCGATGCCGACCAGTGTCCTGCAGCATGTAAACTAGCAAGCTCGCCGGGAACAAGGGACCAGGTACGCGTCGAGCAGCTAGCCCCATCGACCGACCTCTCAGTGAATACTCAAGTCGGCCAAGTTGCCCAAGTTTTGCATGTGTTTGCTTAGGGTTTCAGCTGAGCGTGACATCGATTGCCGCGATTTCTATGCTCTCCTCGCGCCAGCGGCGACGATTGAGGATGTGCTCAGCGTGGATAGAGTTTCCAATGCCGTTTCCATGAATGGCCACTCCCGCCTTGCATCGCGGAAGCGTTTCACAAACTGTGCGTCATTGTGGCGCACAACAATCCAGCGGTTGTGACGATGCACAAAGATTCAGATGTGTTACAGCCGCGACCGCCCACAAATGTGGCGTGGTGCATTCAAGTCGCAAATGGCGCCAAGATCCTGGTTCGTGAACCCATACCAGGCACCATGGAGGTGCTCGACCCTGTTCACACTCTCCGTGACGCTGCCCGCCAAGTCCAACGCTCATCCGCTTCCGCCACCGCCCACTGCTCGACGCGTTCGCGTCGATTTGGACAGCTCGGACGCGGATGGCTTTCCATGTCACCGAACCCTCTACCAGGACACAGGCCCTCCGATACATCGCCAATCGTTCAAGCCGTGTCGCCGAAGCTGACGCGAGCATTGGCGCTGCGCTCGCTCAAGTCTCGTAGTGGCAAGTCAGAAGGCTCCCTGCCAGTGCCAGTCGTCAACGCCCCACAGAGTAGCTGAGCGACGTGGATGTCCACACTATACATTGCCGATGACGACTGATCCCGATCATGGCGCCGCATTGAACATCGTGCGATTCAGCCCCGGCAGCACAGCAGTTGTGGACAGTGTTCCAGGAAGGCTGGGTCAGACAGGAGGTATTTCCACAACAGAACGACCCGTTCTCGCTCCGACTACCTCAGGCGCCTGAACTGGTGCGGTCCCTGCTTGGCCGCCATAAGCCACCCACAGTGGTCCCAATATCTGAACTGAGCCAACAACAGAAGCAGCGCGCCGTGGACAAAGGCAGCAACTCGTTGTCCAAGTCCACGGTGCTGTGTCAGCAACAAGTTCTCTCGTGCCTCCAACAAATTTGGATGTGGCGGAACGGTGTGGCAGATGAAGTGCTGCCCTGGACCGCTACGATGGCTCTGTTCGCTTACGTGGCGCTCTCAGAGCTGCCTATCACCAAGTGACAGCTCATGCTGCTGCCACGGGGACTATGCACACATACTGTGTCATATGCTCAAGAGGCCCCAGAGTCTTCAACTGGCGCCAGATCCGAAAGGCATGGTCATATTGAATCTGCGACATGTGGTCACAGCATAACTTTTTATATAATATATAAATTTCCAAAAAACATATTATGTTCTTTGAAAATTTTTATCAAAGTAAGCAATAAAATAGGAAGTGTATTTCTCCCGTTGTTTCATGCTACTTCCAATGACCTTCCTTGTTGCTACGCCGCATATTCTTGCGTGTTTTCCGTTCCAACCCGAATATCTGCCAACTTGAGGCAACCATTGTCAGCAAGCTCCTGCGCGCTACATGATAGCACGCCAGCGAGGAATCGCACACCTTCCTGTTTGGGACGAAATTCAACTTGGCGGAGGAAGCGCGGGCGGTTGTCTCCGTCACGGGCAAGATATAAGAACGTCCAGTCATCACCGAGGTCAGTGAGAAGCGCGAAGATTGGGTCGGCTGCCTTTAGATCTGCGGCAATCAACTCTGCCATTGATTGGCTGATGAATGTGTTGTAAGAATGGTGCGGATTTATCTTGACTTGGCAAACGACTCGAACGTCGCGGAGGGCATGAGGGGCTCACTCTCCCGTGAGTGCGGTCGCGATATTGCGGTATGTGGTTCTTGCCGGTCGAATAAGCATGTCCGTCGCGCCTCGTAGTTCAAACGGGAGGATGGAGTTGCCAATTGGCGGCTCCGTATTGAGCAAGCTGTTGGTCTTATACACGAGCTTGACTTTGTATGGAGTATTTGGTGGCGAAATATGCCTCAAAATGGACATCATGCATTTGGTGTAGTTGCGGCTGGACTCGTTTTCCGTGCCAACCCATTGCATAGCGTCGCCTATGTTGGTGGTCACGCGTGGATCATTGCCTGGAATTGCAGTATTGGTGGAATACAGTTCCTCTTGGGCTTCGCCGTTGACAACCAGGCCAAAGTGGTTCAGTAGGATGTCACGTCTCTCCATCGTCATGCGTGAGATCGCGACAGAGACCCGCCCCACCACTCGGATATGTTGCTGGAAATCGCGCTGGAGAGAGTCCAAATCGCGGCGAAGAATGGGAGGTTTCTTCATCTGTTCGCATGGGTTCGTCGTCGTTGTTCGTGTTCATGGCCTCGCTCGTGTTGTTGGCACTGATTGCTGTGCTGTGGTTGATGTTTGCTGCAAATTCGTGAGTGAGCAAATGCCCAATCCCCAAGGGGTCGTGGGGGGACGCGCCCGTATCCAGGCTACTACGGCGCCAATACCTGCAAAACAGCCAGTGTCGATTTGTATGCCAGCCACTCCAGGCGAAAATTCTACTCTTGCTTTTTTGAATGGCCTTATCATCCCCACACACAAAGTGCTGGCATCATCGAACTGTTTGTAGTTCCTTCGAATGACACCAGCAGCATTCATGCATTGCCCAGAGATTGGACCAAGGTGCTGGCATCATCGACCTGTTTGTACCTCGTACTGACACCAGCGAGTCACTGCGGTTGAGATGGCGTCAACAAGCAGCCACGCCATTTATAATACATAATACAGTGCTCCTTGCACTGTTTGTTGTCTTCTGCATTCGTTATGTGCTGTGATTCAACGATGGCGGGTCGCAGAACAACTCACAGAGTGGATCAAAGAAACTACAGTACCTAAAACAGATACACAAGAAAGTGGGGCGTGGTGTACGTTACTGGTCGGCTACTCCGTCGTCCACATGTGCCACCTTCTCCGGCAACTCATCATCTCGCACTTTCTTGGCGCTTGTTTCTCGTAGTGGGATCGTGTTCTGAAACTGCTCTGTGAGAATCGACGCATGCACTTCATACAGTCTGCCATCGAGTGGAGGATGTGCTGGAATGCTGGCCGCGTTCAGTCAACCTCCACGTCCATTTCGATGACTTGCAGGTTGTGGAGAGCAAATCGTTGCCAGTATCAAGTTTATGAAGATGCCCACGGTATTTACAAATGCGTGAGACTGGAAGTCGACTGTGCTCCATTTGGTGATGGAAAGGGCCGATGCGGCATGCGAAAACGCGAAGCTTGGACGCCCGAGTCAGCAGCCAGTCCGAATGAAACGGATTCTCTGGGTGGAACGCACAGGCAAATGGATGATCGCCAACACCGAGTCGCACGGCAGCACACAATCACGGAACACGATACGCTTGAGATGTGGCATGCATCGCACAGTTTCTTGTGGCGCCGTGGCCGTTTCGCGTTGCCTTTGGCCCAGCTCAATCTGGTACACGAAATGGATCCACTGGCTCACGACTGGATCGGCTCGGTCAACCAAAATATTTCCCACGAAGCGCCAGCTTTCGCCTCCTGCTGATATCGCGTGCACGCGCCATTTCCACTGCCAATCCGTCATTTGCATCTGCGTCGGTGCTTGGCAGACGTGACCACGACCAGCAATGGACTGCTGGTCGGGAGCGAGGTGAGCCCCACGAGAAAGAAAGTGACTGCGACGCATTTCGTGACGGAGCTGTAGGCCGATGGAGCGCGATGGAGCGCCGTGGGTTATGGATAGGTGGCGCCGATAATGGTGCGCTGCTGCTGTGCGGCGTTGGGACGGCTTGCTTGTTAAATGGGCGTGGGCGTGGGCGTTGGCGTTGTGGAGCACGTGAAATGTGTTTGTTTACTGCTGGATACTGTTCTCTGTGTGTGCGAGCACACAGCTGCAACTAGCGCTCATATGCCGAGAATGGCAGCGACAACAAAGATGGTGACACTGGCCCAGGTCGACTGGGCCAGTCGGTTTGGAAGCAGCCCGTCTCGCATGCCTCCAGTGCCACTCTGCAAACGACAATCACTCGGCATTTCACCTCATTTATGAGGTTTTTACATCAAACCTTCTTTGAGAACAACATTGTGCAGGGCCAAGTCAGCAACGAGTCCCTTTGACGAATAACCCACAAACACACACAAAAATGGCGGACGGCAGCAAAGCGCGCGAAGTGAAAGTGGTGTTACTGGGCGACACGGGCGTGGGCAAGTCGTCTCTCGTGCTGCGCTTCGTGACCAACAATTTCCGCCCATACTCCGAATCCACGATCGGCGCGTCGTTCATGTCCAAGATGATCGTGGTCAATGACACACCGATCAAATACCAGATTTGGGATACCGCGGGGCAAGAAAAGGTGACCCATTTCGCAACAAGCGCAGCGCACACAGTGTGGCAGAGAGGCTGACTGACAGAGATTCCCTGATGTGCTGTAATAGTATCACAGCTTGGCACCGATGTATTACCGCGGCGCGGCGGCAGCGATCGTCGTGTACGATATCACACGCAAGGTTCGTTTGGGTCGATACCTTATACAGTTGTCTGGGATTGAAACTCACAGTTGGATGTTGTCACAGCAATCACTTCAAACGTTAAAGAACTGGGTCAAAGAACTGAAGCAACTTGGACCGGACAATATTGTGATCGCCATCGCGGGAAACAAGAGCGACTTGGAAGAGAAGCGAGTACGTCCAGCGTAGCTGTTTGCCTTGCTGTCTGAGTGTCAGAGACGAAGAAGGGGGTGGTTGACGCGTCATTTGCTCACTGTGACAGGAAGTGCCGGCCTCCCAGGCAAGAGCGTACGCGGAAGAAATTGGTGCGCTTTTCATCGAGACAAGCGCCAAGGAAGACACCAATGTGTCGGATTTGTTCATTCAGATCAGCCAGGCGCTGCCAACGGCGTCCACGGAAAGCAATGCGCTACCAGAGATCGTGGACCCGTACGGAGGAGGCAAGAAGAAGAGCGGATGCTGCTAGATGTGTTCTGCTGCATGGACGTTTGCTTCGATCATCTCTCTCTCTCTCTCTCAATCTCTCTCTCTCTCTCTCTCTTTCTCGCTATATGATGTCATAAAACGAAATGCTCCCTCTCTCTTCTTCTTCCCTTCTCTTGTTGTATCTGTTTTGTTTGTGAGCCAGGGCAAGTGTATTGGATTTGTTTTTAACTCGGACTGTATTTACCAATCGCGCAACTGGCGCTTGACGTCTCGTTCTTCATCGCGCTGGCGGTTGTCGACCTTGTTCTTCTTGTAACATTGCGCCATGATCACTTTGATCCAGCCAGTGTTGCCCACTTCGACACGTACAGGAAGCTACAAAGGCAAGCGCAGAAAATGGATAGCGTCAGCATCACCTCCCCCAAATACAAGACCCCAAACGCATCGTTACCAGTTGTGCGGTGGGTTCCTTCATGAACGCCTCCAGCCTCTTGAGCTCGGAGCGGTTGGCGAGAAGCTTGCGTTCGCGGGTCGGCGCTGGACGCCCGATCAGCCCGCTTCTCCATACTGGGATATGCATGTTGTGCAAGAACAATTCGCCTTTGAAAAACTCTGCGGATGCCGCCGATATATCGCCATTGTGGCTTCGCAGCGACTTGACTTCGGATGGCTCAAGTACGATCCCGAAACTCCATTCTTTTTCAATTTCGACGCTTTTCTTTTGAAGATTGTGGTTGCGCATGAGCAGTTTGATCGGGTAGTCGCGCAGGCCACGGGATAACAAAAGAAATAGCGGTTGCAACGGCACTGGTGATACATTGTGGTTGCCAAGGATAGGCGCTGCGCGTGGCCGCCGTCGCAATGACGCGGATCCACACCGCAAGCCGCCGACTTGCCGCAGGAGCTCCATTTTTGATTGTTTTTGATGGCCGATGATGAAAATGGTCCCTCGTTTTTGTGACATATTTGGGCACTGGCGTAAAAATTGTTTTTACGAAATAGGCTGTTGTGATTGGAGGCTACAAAGGGTATATACGACTGCGGACAACGATTGGCCTCAAAGGGCAAAAAGATGAAGAGACAAGAAAATCTGTGCAAACAGACTCGGAGCTGCTCAAAGCGGCATCGCATTTCTTGATCTGCGCTCTGTTGAGGAACATTGCCACCGAGTCGCCAAGTGCAACAGCGTCCCATGCAACAGAAGCTGCTCGTTCTGCGGATGAATCTTCTTCTTTTTTTTTTCCTGACAGCGATTGCCCGATGACTGCCAATAACTCTAGAATTACACTGACTCTTTGAATGAGGAGAAGTATCCATGATGAGGGTTCGCTTATAAATATTGCTGTAGTTTCGTAGCAGTGCGTATAGTAAATGCACAAAAAAGGAATCATCCACATGATGTCGATGTATTAGTGTTATGATACAACATTAGGCTGTTCACCTCCTGCATAGTAAAACGATCTTCCGCTCGTTTAGTTTCTCTAAATAAGTCCCATTGTGTTCAAAAACTTGAATCAGCTTGTTGTCGGCTTGATGTTCCATGCACACGACGACAGTCCAATGGCAAACGCTTGGACTGGCGCGAGCGGATAGCGGAAATCAAGTGCGAACTTGGACTTAGAGAACTTGCCGAACTGCATCATGACGCGGTTGTCGCTTGGCGCCGTGGACTCGGCCCGTGTCGCGCTTGTGCCGACCACGGGTTCGTCTTCGATCGTGAGCATAAAGTTCTTGGCCGAGGCTTCGCGGATGCGGCCGCCGTGGAACTTGAGCATCAAGCTGTTGACTTCTGGGCACCACACCGGCAGCTTGCTGCCGATCTTGATCCGGTCCGTGGTGGGCACATCGAACTTGAACATGTGCTGGCGGTTGTGAGGCGACGGCGAGGTCACATGCTCGCGCTTTGGCGCACCACGTGGCGTGCCACCTGATGGCGTCACCGCGCGGCTCACGCGAGGACACCAAATGACTCGCGAGCGGCGGTCTTCCATCACGGCGGGGATGATCACAGAGAAGCAGCGCATCTCAGAGCCCACGACGCCAGCAGCCTTGGTGAAGTGGGAGATATCGGCGAGGAGTTGGCGATCCGCACCTTCCGCTGTTGCGGTGGCCTCTTCGTGGGTGTTGGTGCACGAGAAAGTATTGAAGCTCATATCGCAGCCTTCACAGCCACAATTGTATAGCTTAAAGTTGTTGTCCGAGGCCTTGCGCAACACAGCACAGTAGTGGCCCGTGGGCTCTTCGCCTTCCGTGTCCGCGAAGTTTTCGTACTGGGAAATGTAAAAGTTGCCGCCGACTTGCTTGGCGCTGAGAAGGAACTGGTCATTGTTCCAGTACATCTTGTACTGGGTCTTGTTCGTGCGCTCGACCGTCGAGTAGGTCCATGACTTGGACTGCGTCGGGCTGAGACATTCCTCGGCGATGTATTCGCGCGCATGGCCACTTTCGAGCATGTCCATATCTTGGAACTGCTCTTTACGGATGGACGTGCCCCAGCTCTCGGAAGGGTTCATGATCGGCTCGGTCTTGCTCTCAGCTGGCGCCAACCGGTCCGTGATCAGCTTGGTCGCCTTTTCCAGGAAGCCAAAGGGGCTGCCGGTCTCGATCGCACCCGCTGAGGCGCCGGATCCTGGTGCTTCAGCACCATTGCCGGACTTGGAGAAGTCGGTGTTGATGTGCAGGTTGCGACGCAATGTATCCGCCATTCTTGCTGCGCGTGAGTGTGAGGCTGACTAACCGACTGTGTGAGATCTGGCTGCCTTAACTCGATCGAATCTGAAGTGAGACCAAGATCAAGCGTGCACGTCTAGATGGCAGCAGTGCAATCAAGTCCGCAGAGTGACTGTGTCGCCATCGCATAGACCGGCCTCACTGTACTGACCCACATGCAGGATCCAAGTCTGACTTGCGCATGGTGCCTGAGCTTCACTCGCCACTCATCTCCTGAGCCTTATCTGACGACGCGGCCGCCCCAAGAATACAAGCACCATCTGAGCGGGGTAATAGCAATACCCGAGTCTCCTGTGTGTTCCGCCCTGCTGCTCTGAGTCTGTGTGACGCATCTGTGACGCATCTGCAGGCTATTCTTATCTGACTTGCGCATTTTGCTTTTTGAAACCACTTGAATAACTTCCAGAAACCCTCTCGAAAACGTTCAACTTCATCCAGTCCAGACTGGACTTCTTGAACTTTCATCCAGTATCAGAACATGACCTATTCATGAATCCCAATTCCATAACAGGGCAGAATCGCGTGTCCAAAATTCTCGCTCCAGCCATGCAACCATGAGCAATGGCGCACAACCGGCAACGGCAACGACAACGTCGCGCCGTGCGATGGCATCCTCTACAGGCCAAGGAGCGATGAGCAGCCGAGCGGCGCATGAAACAGAAGGTAGCTACGGAAGCCTGTTGATGGACGAGTCTATGGACGCTGCCTCTGCTGCCCAGATCTCCCATTCGCAAATCATCGAGAGGCAGGCCGATACCATCGCGCGGCTTGAGGAGCATGTCGGGCGTGCCAAAGAATACAAAACGCTGACAAAAGTCAAGCTAAAAGAGGCCGCTCAACGACTCAAAGAGTACCGTTTACGGGTCGAGGCGCTCATGGGCGAAGTCGCCGCGGCCAAAGAGGAAGCCAAACAGCTCGAAAGTGACAAGAAGAAAGCACTCACACAGGCACAAACCGCAAAGAAACGGCAGACTGCGGTCGAGAATGAGGCTGCCGCATCGATTAAAGAGGCGAATAGGAAAGTGGCGATCATGGAGAAGGAGCTGCAGAAGCAGAAGCAGCAGCAGGAGTTTGCGAAGAAGAAAGCGGTGGTCGCGACGGTATCGGTGTCTGTCCAAACAGAGCCAAGACCAACGACCACTGCCCAGACACAGACACAGCCAGAACGACCACAACAGCCACAGCTGCAGCCAGAATTCAAATCACAGGCGCAGCCACAACAGCCACAGGCACTTGTTATAGACGGTGAGACCCAGGGTAGCAATGCTGCCTGTCGGGGTGGAAAGACGGTCTCATCAAGTTCACAGCAGACAACCACACAAAAGGAAACGGTGGTGGAACCTCAGGATCAAAAGACGACCACCAACGTGGCGAAGCAGTTGCCACGGGAGCCAAGCCATGAGAAGCAGCAGCCCAGTAAAGCCACTTTGAGCGAGACGAGCAAGATATTGAGGACATCAACATCAACAACCGCAGCGCCAATGACGAAGACGACAACGGCGGCCAATTCGTTCGACTCCATCAGTGCCGCGATCGACGCAGAGCTGGACTTTAGCGATGACGATGAAGAAGATGAGGAAGATGAGGAAGATGAGGAAGATGAGGAAGATGAGGAAGATGAGGAAGATGAGGAAGATGAAAAAGATGACGACGCATTGGTCACCACGGCTCACAGCAAATATGATGCTCTGCGGACCAAGACGGCAATTCGTACGATGCAACCATCGCCGCCGCGACCGGTAGTACGATTGTCTTCAGCTGTTGTGTTGGATGATGCGATCGCACGGGAGATTGACCAAGAACTCGACTTTAGGAGCAGCCCCGATTCCAGCAGCTCCGACAGCAGCAGCGACAGTGGCGACGACATGGCTGACGATGTGAACGATAAGTCGACCGAAACCCAGATCGGAGGTGCGCCATTGGAGATGGGAAGTGCCAGTTCGATCGGTGGGACCACGGTCGACGCTGTCAGTGCGGCCATTGATGCTGAATTGGCGTCTGACACTGACGGTAGTGATGATGATAAAGATATGACTGCCGGCGTCATAGACGAGGTGATCGTCCCAGCTGCCAGTATAGAAGTGCCATCGTTTGCAGAGCCGTTGGCCATGCCGTTTGCGCTGGCAGAGAGGGGCAGCACTGGCGTTGTGGACAGCGTCAGCATGGAGATCGACGCTGAGCTCGCATCTTCAGATGAGGAGGACGAAGATGAAGGCGACACACAAGCCTTGGACGACCTGATGGAAGATATCATGAATCCCATCGAAGAAGGCAGCAATCTCATGGACGGTGTCAAGAAAGCGCAAGTGGATGGAGAGAAAAGTCGAAAACTCAGCTTGAGCAGGGAGAGCAGTGGTGGTGGCACTTCTCAGCCACTTGAGATACCGGCCAAGCCACAGACTATGGTGAGTGTGGCCGTCTTGAGTGACAACCGAGCCTCACAGTCAGAGCCACTCAACAACGTGCAGGTGGCTCAAGATGTTCCTGAAATGGCGGTCAGCGACGAGTCGGGTGATGGGGAAAAGCGACGAGCCAACCCCGACGTCCTGCAGGCCGAGGAACGAGAATCGAAGAAGCAGAAGGTTGTTGATGTTGGAGCTTCACGCACCTCCACGGACATCGCCGTTGTCATACAAGAACCAGTACCAGCTGTACCCGTGGCCAGGCTACCGAGCGAGAGCTCACCGCATCATGCGGCTGGCACAAAGCTACAGCCATTGCCGCAGCAGCGTGACGATCATCATCCAGTGGTGGGCCGTGTTGCTGGCCCCGCGACGACCTCCATTCCAATTGCGCCTCGCGTGCTCGTTGCATTCAAGATTGCGATTGTGCCAAAGGAAACGGAGAAAGTCGATGGCGTGTACATGATGCGGACGCTTGCAGCGTGGATCAAACAAGTCGCCCCGTTTGTTCGGATGGACGGCGATCTCAGGAAACCAGCCACGAGGACGCTGTGCAGGATGCTTGCCGACGAGTACCTGGACCGAAATGTCACAAGCGACTTGTTGGTGGACAATATCGTGCGGGTGCTGCGGACGCCACGCACTCGCCAGCTCGTGGACAAGAGTCTCTTTGTGCTGAGTGAGCTGTTCCAGATCCTTTTGTTTCGCGTTCTTCGGCTCAGTAGCGACGACAGCAGCAGCAGTATCTTCCAGCACCACACTATGGTACCGGAAATCCATACGTGTCTACTCAAGCTGCGAGACTTGGTCGTACTCGGTCGACTGGCCAACGGACTGCCCATGCCACCGCAACCCGACTCTGCCGACGGTCCCATCAGTGCTGTGTCTACGTCAAAGCCACCGCTGTCGATCAGCCAAGATGGCGCGTTTCTCGCCCATGTGTGTGCATTGCACACGTTGATTTGCCGTGTCGTTGGCCGCCACGATCTCTCGCGTGCATTGTTGCTCGATTTGCTCAAGAACCATCCGAATATCAAAGGTTTGTTTTGTATCCACACGATGGTGCACATCAACGCGCTGGTGCTGCGCAAGGAATGGGATTCCCACGGCCGCGAAAGACGTTTCGCACTACGAGCTGCGATCCTCCACGTGCTGCTCAGTGTGGCGATTCGGTCACGTGACAAACACGAGACGATGTACAGAGAATCAAGTGTGGCGTTATTGAGTGCGATCGCCGATGTGATCGAAGAACCCCAGCTGTCGGAGATGGGTGCGACCAGCGGATTGATGGACAATGCGTTTGCAGCGTCACTGTGGCGAGACTTTATCGTGCCGTGCGTCACGGGCGTTTGTTCAGCCGACGACAGTGAGCATGGAGTGAGTGACACGGCGTTGGCGCTGGAGTTTCTTGGTGCTGTCCAAGGAGAGACGTTTATGACGAAGCATTTCTCACTGCAGAAGTTCATCTCGTTGTGGATGACTGATCGGGTCGACCACGAGGATGGAGTGGTGGAAGGCAAAGCTGCCAGCACCAGCCACGAACTCCACGCACAGCGAGGTGTGGTGCTCATTCGGCTCGGATCGGCCATGGCTCGAGGGGTGCTTCGGCTTGGTGGTACGGGCACACACAACAGTGGTGATGGTGGGACAGCGGCACGTACGATACCTTCCATGGTCCATGAGGCTATGCAGTGGATGCAAGACTCGTTGCTCTGCTGTGATGCAGATCCAGGAGTTGGTGACGGCGAGGGCAGCAAATTGGTCGCCACATCAGCGGCCGAAGAATGGACTGGTGTCTTGCTAGCGATGACAGCCCATCCAGTCCAGCATGCTCGACAACGTGATGTGTGGCTGAATCAACTTCTACACAAGCTTCCGCGTGACCGATTGGCGTCTATGTCCGCAAAATCACTTCGTGACTTGCGGCTGCTTGTCATGGCTTCGCGGCCAGCGACATCGTGATTGCCAAAAACAAACTGGAGAGGTTTCGGCAGGAAACAATCAGTGTACATACAGTATGTCCACGGTGTGGGCATGAACGGGTTCCCAGTTCATCAACCAAGCCACCAGCCAGCGGGAGGCCTCTTACTGTTCCCGCCAAAAAGGGTCCCACCGAGATTTATCAGTCATAAATAATTAACTTAACACAGTATCAAATACCTCGCTTGAGTGACCCTGATCGTTTCGACAGCTGTTTTAGAGGAAGCTCCTGTTGGTCAAATGCCACTGAACGGATCATCATGCGAGCAGCTCCACGATCAACACCACCACGCGGTGGCGGTAATACCAGCAGCTCTGCCCGTGGCCGATGGATCAAACTCTCTGTGGCGGTGGACGTGGACACGGCGCTTCCCATTGACCAAGAAGACAACAGCAAGCAGCAGCAGCGTTGCCATCGTGTTCATCATACCGTTATGGCCGACGATCGCACATGGCGGTGGTCGCTGGACGGCCTGTCGCCGCGCGAGTGGATGCAGCGCGTGCTTCTCGTGCTGCTCGTGGTCATCTGCCTTTCGGGCGACTTCTTCCTCTACCAACAGTACGTCCACCGTAGCATCCACCGGCTCTCTTTCTACTGTAATGCTCATTATCATCATTATTCCATCGAAATCCAACTGTAGAATTCTTCTATCCTCGTGGTCGTTTCTGCGCCACTTGGTCGACAGCGCGACCCACCTCGGCGTGGGCTTTTGTGCATGGGGCATCTTCCTTTGCTTCAGCCACGACAAGAGGATCCCTCGGTCCTCTTCTACTTGCTCTTCCACCAAGGAACCCACGCCACTGCCCGTGCTGGACGAATCTGCCGGCCGCGGGTCCACAACTTCAGCACCACTTCCAGAGCTCAAAGAATGGAAGAAATTCCTGCTGAGCTGCCTCATCGCAGGCGCCACGGCCGCGCTGTTGGACGTGGACCACTTCATCGCTGCCGGTGCACTGAGTATCAGTGGCGCGACCCATTTACAAGGCCGTCCGTTCGCGCATTCGCTTACGTTTGTGATCTTTGTCGCAATAGCCACGTGGCTTTTCAGTAAATACTACAAAGACGGAACTAATAAGTGGACCCGTGTCCACCGGCTCAGCTTTGTATTGACCACGCTACTGAGCCACCAGATCCGCGATGGCATGCGGCTGGGCTTGTGGCTCTGGCCGCTGGGCTCGACGCCTGGCATTTTTTACTTGGTGTACATTTTCATGGAGCTCGCGCTGCCCATCGCACTCGCGCGGTGGCAAGTCAATTGCGGAGGACAGGAGGACGACGAGGAGGACGAGTCGGAGGACGAACGCTCGACGACCACCATGACGAGTCTGCCAGAGCCACAGACCAATCGAGACGACGATGGCCATGTCCTCCATACCACCACCACCAACCAAAGGCAAGAGTACGTCACACCCGCGGGGCCGCCCCCACCGCCGCAGCTTTTTTGAAAAAATGGATTATGAATTGTAGTTTAGTTCAGTTTAGTATTTTGACGTTGCAAAAAAATGTTTTAAAAAATGTTTCTACACATTGAGTGAACAGCTTTTTTTTTAAGAATCGGCTTTGTGCTCCTGGGATGTGATCATACCACGGGGAATTTTGTGATCGAGGCTAAAACAAAATGGTTTATTATGTCATTTCCAAAACTATTGGATGTGGTGTGACCGGTTATATTTTCTAGATTGTTTTTTCTGCGACCTGGCGGAAGGAAGCCTCGATACTGGTATGGATACTTCTAATAGTATCTTCAGGATATCAGTCCATCGTCTTGTAATTGAGTTGCTTTGTTTGGGGCACTGCTTTTGTTTTCCCCGGTCTCTTGGAAACAAACAAACCCACTTAACCGCAAAGATGAACAAGTGTACCACTGCTACGAGTCTCCTGTATACTTTCCCTGGTTCTCAGGTCGTCTGGGCTGTGAAGAACACGCCACGTGACCAAGACCACGAGGAATCGATTGCAGACTCTATCACGCTCTGCTCCAACGCCAACTATGCGGTCACAGTGGAGCTGCCTCACGCCTCCACTGTGCATGTCGAAGTCTGTGTAAATCGCAAGCCCATCAAGGAATCAAAAATGTTTTCGTCCACCAAGAGCTCCGCCACCCCCCACCACGTGGATCAAGTACTTTATCGCAGCGGAAGAAATAGGCGAAGGCAGGTTCTGGGGTTATTACAGCTCTCCACAGTTGAGTGTTACCGCGACGAAAAACAGAAATGGCGTGTTCCCCAATGCCCAATTGCTCATGTGCCAACTGGTAGACCCCCAGGAGTGGTGTAGATACTAAGTACAGAATTCCATAGTTGGTGGGATTTTTTTATTTTATTTTTTTTTTATGTTTTTTTACATAAACAGTTTTTTGAAATCGGCATTTGTTTTTGGAGTGGTGTCCTTCCCACCACCCACCGACGGGACCGTCGCAAGTACCGTCGCTGCCATTTGTGGTGTCAGCGCAGTAGCAGAACCACCAGCAGCAGTAATACTATCAGCAGCAGAACCAGTCGTCACAATCTTGGGCTTTCTCAACGCTCGTGGCGCCATCAAAGCACGAGGACGACCAGCAGCACCAGCAGCCGCCACTGGTGGTGGCTTCTTCCCACGGCCACTTGGTGCTGGTGCAGTAGCCTTCTTCTGTGAAGTGGCAGCAGCAGCCAGTTTCTGTTCGCCTTTATGTTTCACCACTTGTGCAATAGTCATCTTGGACACTTTTATGGAAATTTGATTTCCTAATTTTTGTTGCAAATCCCAAATTTTGAGAATCGCGTTTTCCACCAATTCACAATTTTTCATTTCCACAAGCGCAAAGTCTTTTGGTTTGCCTCGTTTATCTTTTTGAATCAAAATTTGATGGACACTTTGTGGGCCAAGCACTTGTTCCAGTGCGCTTTGGAGCTGCTCGTCAGTGATAGGCGGAAGCCCAGCAGGCGCGAGCCCACCCACGTAGAGCGTCGTGGGCTTGGGCTTGGCCGTGGCCTTGTCCTTGCCTGCAGCAGCTTTTCCCTTGGCTGTACTGGTGGTTGTAGTGGCTACAGCAGCTGGGTCTTTTGGAACGGACCGTTCAACTTTGACTTGTTGCCCACCAAGCTGCTGGCCATCAAGCGCCAGCCCTTCCAGCACGCCTTGTTCGCTTTGGAACTGCACGTACGCCATGCCACGCGATTTGACATGGCTACCACGCTCTTTCACGATCAAACGAACGTCCACAAGGCTTGGAATATGGCCAAAAAGCGCTTCTAAATCGGGTTTGGACACGGTTTTGGCCAAATTACACACAAATACAGTGTTGGCATTGGAAAATTTGTCGTTTGTTGGAGGGTTTCCATCTTGTGGTGGTGAAGGAGCGTCTTCTTTTTGGTACTTTTTGGCAGCGCGTGGCGGTTCTTGGCTCTCTTCAGCCTTGCGCTTCTTGCTTGGGACCGGAGTATGATTCGGATTCGGAGTCTCAAGAGCTCCTGTAGCTGCTGCTGCAGCTTGGGCTTGGATGGCTTGGGCCGCCGTGCTTTCGTACAGCTTGCGTACTTTTAAATACGAATTTCGATCGCCTGTCGCCATCTCCATGGCGAGCCATTTCTCTAAGATCACCAGTGGGTAGTCTTTGACTTGGGCGACTGCTGGCTCAAAGACCACTTGTCGTAGCTGGTCCAGCAGCAGCCGCTCTTCACAAGCGGCAGCATGGGTAAACTTGAATTCTTCCAAAAATAAAACCCACGTCTCCACGAAATCACCACGTAATTGCACAATTCGTTGCCATTTCGCCAGCCATTGCGCATGTAAAAGTTGTCGTTTTCCTTTTCCACAAAACGCCATTTCAAAGGCTAAAAACTGGGTGTAAAACATCCACAAGGCTGCTGTGATCCCCATCGCATGCTGAGGCTCTGGAAAGGCAATCCCCACAAACTGGTGGCATGTTGCCACCACGGAATCAACCACTTTTGCATCGCCTTTGGAGATACGGCGTATGATACTACAGTACGTGGTCAACACGCGTGTCATGTGGGCGCTGTCCATCAATGGCGGACTTGTGCGTGTGAGCAGCTCTCGCTCCACCGCCTGGGAGAGCTGCTCATAAGTAGGAGGAGCTGTTGCATGGGTTTCCATGGCTAAGAGCCAGTCGACCCAAAAAGAAGAGTCAAAGGACACATTGCGGATGGCTCTGTGGTAGACACACCCACTGGCGGTGGCGGCTGTGTGGCTACCACCAGCACTGTGTTGCTGTTGTAGGTAGCTCAAGTAGTTTCGCCACAGCGTCGTGCTCAAGCAGACGCTCGCGATCGCACGCTCCATCAAGGCCACCACATACGGCGGAGCGTCTTCTACAAGCAGCGGGGTCACTTTGTACTGAACGTACTTGATGTACTGGATCCAGACTTGTTCCAGGGTCTCTTCTCCAGTGGCCACAGCAGTGGTAGTGGTAGCGAGTTGGAGCCGTTCTTCAAAATGGTTCATTTTCTTAAACACGCCACTGGCGGCCAACACTTTTTGCTGCTCATGCTCAGCGCCTCGAAGCACCCTTTCTCTTGTGGCTTTGTCTTGTGTTGTATTGTATTGGCTCCAGGCACGGAATTCTGACATCACCAAGTCGTTTTGCTGCAATGGGATCTTCATTTGCCGTGCGTAGAGCTCACGAAGTGCACATTCTGTAGCCATGTCTGATTCTGAGTCGCCATCCATTGAAGCCACGAGCAGCTCCCTGCAAAGCTTCCACACGTCATGGCCGAGCGTGTAATGCTGACCAGCGGTCGTGAGCATTCGCTCCATGCGCTGCAAAAAAGCCGCTTGTTTGTTTCCTTTCAAATACGAAGAATTCTTATTTTCCGCGAGCAGCTCCAAGTATTCCAGTGCCAATGGCACGGACAGGTAGTCGTCCATGGCTTGTTCGTACAAGCGTAATTTCTGTGGAGTTTTATCGACATCGCTGATGTATTCGCTGTACATTTCGGGTGTCAATGGGAACGCCCTGTGGAAGCGGCGGTAGATGACGCGGCGCGCGCGATGGAGAAGGCGCTCCATGGCTGCGTTGTCGTCAGGCCATAGCGATGCCAAGTGGTACAATGCAGTTGTGTACGCGTCGTAGCGGTAGATCACCGCCGCGTCGCTTGAGAGAAGTACTGGCTCTAGCGCTAGTACGAGCGGCTCGGGCACGGCGACACTGCGCAACGCCTCGAGCAGCTCCGTGGCATCTTCTTCTTTGTCTTCCTCTTCATCGTCGTCCAGGACTTCAACGGGTACTACGGGAAGCGCAGAGGATAGAGAATCGTTTGGTACGCTGGCGCTGTGGAGATCGTCTTCCTCATCCGAGGAGAAATCCGACGACGACGAAGATCCAGACATGTCGTCGCTCATAACGGTTGGCACTGCTTTTGTGGTGGTTGGGTTGGATTTTTTTCACCAACGATCATATTGTGCAGACCCTGTGCAATCCAATACATATATTTGAATCGACTTAGACGGGATATGATATATACAGGCAATTGGCACTAACTGGGGATAGGAACTGTTATGAACCTGGTGTTCGAATTCCCAGTCAAAAACACAGCCCAACCTTTTGCAAATGGACGACAGCGGCACGCTGATGTCAGAATGTGCAAGCCATTTATCAGACCAACGTGCGACGTTCTTGACAATGGAACCACATTTTCGCCAGCAGCAGCTGCGACACGACGGCATCATCTCGTGATGTTGTGAACGTGTAAGGAATGCGTCCATAGCCCAGTTTGGTGTCAGTGAAGATGGTGTTTAGTTTGGCATTGTTTTCTGTGTGAACATGCGGGGGTTTGCCGCCATCTTCCTCGTTTTCCCCATGAGTCAAGATGACGTCCAATTGAATTGATAAAGTTTCCCCCAGAAGTTCTGCCAGAACACAACACAAGGAAACCGTTTCGACTCGGCGATTGCTCTCTGCTTGTTGCTGTGATGTGAGTCACAGCGGCGCGTCGTCCGACTCTCTTCCATGAACGGGCAACTCTTGCGATCTTCTATCCCATTACATTCTCGTAAACCAGTACATTAGCCTTCTAAGTTCACAAATTCACTTAGTTAATGGCCAATGCCACTTCTGAACTCCCTATTGTGGGTAGGGGTTCCCTTATTTCCCCTAGCCCTTGTAGTCGACACAATTGCACCGTCTGGCTGACGAGGGCAGGCTTGTCGCGATGGCCAAAATGGCGGCGGCCCCATCCACCAAACAAACTTCCATTTCCACTTCCGTCAGGCTTCTCGAACAAGTTGATCCGAGTGCGAATTGAAGAGTCGGCAGTATTGTATTGGATATTGCCTCCTCTCATCTCGTGCTTGTATATTCATTCGTCCAGCCTTCCTTCGGATAGTATATACACCTCCCGTTCCCCTACCCAACAAAAAAAAATGTTCAACGTATTCGCGACCGCACTTGTCGCGGCCGTGGCCATGACCACAAAGCAGGTCTCTGCTGCGGCGGGTGTGTGCTACAGTCCGTTCCATTCGGACGACTACTTTTCGCGCTCGGCCACGACAGTCAACGCGCTCATGGTCAAGGATTTCCAACACATCGCGTCGCAAGGATTCGGATACGTGCGCACGTACCACTCACAGTTTTTCGGTGCGAATGTCGTCAATGCCGCGCAGCAAAGCGGACTCAAAGTCGCCATCGGCATCCAGATGATCGGCACGAACGGCGGCGAGTACGAGTACCTGGAGAACGATATCAAAGCAGCGATTTGGGCGGCCCAGAATGCGCCAGATAGCGTTCTGGCGATCTACGCTGGCAACGAAAACTTGAAGAACGGCGCGTTTGGCGTCTCCACTGGCGACCGCATTATCGAGATCATTAACCGTGTCAAGGGTGCTTTGAAGGGCACACCAGGCGCGGGGATCCCAGTGGGCACTGTCCAGCGCCTGGAAGAATGGCTCCATGCGCCAGATGCCGGAAAAGTCGCGGCGGCCAGTGACGTTCTGGGCACCAACATCTACCCGTTCTTCACGCCCGGTGGCCAGGGAAACATGCAAGGAGCGCTGGATGCGCAGTGGAAGCAAATGACGGTGCGATATGGGGACAAGTCGCGGCTCACGGAGACCGGCTGGCCCACCGAGGGGTCGTCGTCGCCGTACGGTAACACACCAAGCCCAGAAAATGCTCAGAAATACTTTGATGCCTTTGTGTCGTGGACCCAGCTAACGTCCACCGAAGCTCCTTTCTACTTTATGATGTACGATGTGCCAATCGCCGGTGGTAGCGACTTTGAGAAGCACTTTGGCGTCGCGAACAAGAACGGTGTGATGAAGATCAGGGCCAATGCTGGCTCGGCTGCGTCCACGACGGCCGCGCGCGAAGCCGCGACCTTGCCTGAGCAGACGACTCCTCCAATTGAAGTGGCAGAGACATCGTCAGAGCCAGTGCCAACGGCCGAGATCGTGACTGCGGAGCCAACAACCGAGACGCCCACGGAGACGCCAACGGAGACGCCTACGGAAACCCCTACTGTCACGCCTGCGCCAACCGACGCAGCGTCGTCGTCAAGTGGCTCTGGTTCAAACAGTGAGGATATTGTCCCGCCAAAGTCCTCCGATGGATCCGACGACGCAGGCATGGTGCCAGCACCAACTCGACCATCGCGTGTGCCATCACCAGCACTGACCGCTGCTCCGACCGCCGCGCCAGCTGCCCCAGGTGCGTTGACGCCAGAGGAAGTGGCCGCTCAGGAACAGGCGGCGCGTGAAGCCAACTCGCGTGTGGCTCGTAAAGTGTCGGGTCAGACCAATGGCGCGTTCTACACGTTTGGATCCTTGACTGGTGTGGCCGGTATCGTGGCGATCGTGGTCATTGCGGTTCAAATGCGTCGCCGCAACAACCAAACGGACGACGAAGGCGAGACCCGCACGGTCGCGGCGTCGTCCATTGACCCGCGGGCCTCGACGCCAAGCGTGTACGATGACCCATTGGGCACGCGCTTCTCCAGCATCGTCATGATCACGCCCAACGGCGACGGTGTCTGCATCCTCTAAAAAGAAAAATTATTGTCGCTGAGTATGTGGTGTAGTTTTAGAAGAAAAAGGAATAGATTTCGCATCATTTTTGGATTCCTTAAACTAAAATTTCACAAAAGGGTTTTGTACTCGCCAGTTGTTTTTTTTTTTTTGCTTGTGGATTTCTTCTTGTCCGACTTCCGTTGCACTCGCAATCCACACTGTGGACGACGAGTGTGGATGCTCGGTCCACACTCTCCTCTTGGGCTCCGTCTCAGGCTGTCTTTGAATGCGCCAATTACTGGGAGTCCATTGTGTGCAGAGTGTAACGGATGCAAGAGAATAGTGTCGTCTGGGGAAAGTGCAACCGACCGCGCGGCATCAGCCGTACCCATTTCATTGTTTCACCAACGAAAGGTCGTGCCACACCATGCCACATCAAAACGCCAACGATTTGTTATATCCGTTCGTGCATTCGCCAACTGCCGCCAACATAAAACACCAACAACTCACTTGTCTTCAACGTCGCAGCGACGGCAACTGAAAAATATGGCGCAACCGACTGCTGCAAGCGGCAAGACGGAACTCTTCGACGCGTCGCTGGGCTCGCTCCCGACGCTCATCGTGCCGGACGATCCCGTAAATGGCGCCATCGAAAAGCCAAAGTCGCCACCGCCCTCGGCGCGTGATCCAGTGCCACCGCAGCCAGCAGCGGTCGCGAGCGCACGCTCTCCGCGGGAGCCTTCAGCTTTTCTTCCTCCACTAGCGTCCGCCACAGCAGCAGAAACAGAAGCAACAGCTGCCGCAACAGGTCAAGCGTCCCCGAATGAGGCACCTCCCACGTCCGCTCGGCAACCACCCGCTGTGGGCCAAGAGCCAGAGCCACCGCGGCCCAGAACAGCAGCCACTTCGGGCCAAATCCAAATGTCACACACGACCGAGCTCGCGCCAAAGATCAACAGCCGTGACCACCACGGCATGTCCAAGCGCGCGCTCACGTCGGCCAAGCTCAACCGGCTCGCCGGTGGCAAGAAAGGCGTCTTGGATGCCGATATGAAAGACATTGGCGCACTGGGTATCGGCATGCAGCTTTATTTTATGCTCACGAAATACTTGGCGATCACGTTTTTCATCATGGGCATCGCGGCGCTTCCGACGATCGTCGTCAACTTGTCAGGCAACGGCGTGACCGATAGTATGGTGGACCCATTGAACCTCGCGTACACGTCGCTGGGCAACCAAGGCGTGAACCCCGACACCAAGTCCGATACAAGTCTCTGTCTTCCAAAGGGCGATATTGACTGCACGTGGGAAACAGTCAACACGCCCTTTGGAAGCGACCCGCTCACGATCTCATGGATCATCACAGTCAACGATGTGGTGTATTCCTTCGTGTTTTTCGTGTTTTTCCTCTTTTACCGATACAAAGCCAAGAAGGCCATCGATGACCATATGAACGAAAACCTCACACCAGCGAAATACGCGGTCTTTGTGAGGGGCCTACCAGCTGATGCCAGTGAAAAGGAGATCTTGGACCATTTCAATACGTTGTACGACCCGACGAAAGAGGAACTGTACAACCCGTTGTGGCTGGCCTGTTGCTGGGGAAGACGACGCAAGGTCAAAGGATCGGCGTCTCGAAATGCCGTGAACAGGACGACCGTCCAGAATCTGGACCATCTCGCCTGCACGACCAGTATCACGAAAGAACTGTATCTGGATACCTGGATAGCCGAAGTCAGCATCGGCCATCCAAGTGGCGGCTTATTGCGTACGTTTTTATCGATGGAACAACTCACACGAAGCATCTCCGAGACCCAAGAGCTCATCCAGATCTTGGAAGAAGAAAAACGGGACGCACCGGCGACAGGCAAAACAGCGTTCAAGAAAAGCGATGAGAAGCTACTGCAGCAAGCCACTAAGAAACTGGTCGACTTGAATGCCAAGCTGGAGCTGAAGACAGGCAAGATCAAGGCGCTCAAGAAAGCCAAGTCCACGGCAACCACTACAACCACGGGGAGTACGGTGGCTGTCATTGGCCAGCCAGGAGGCGGCAAAGCCGCGGCCAAGAACTTGACCAAAAAGGCCGCTGCAGCCGCCAAAGCCACGCAGCATGCCTTTGACTGGGATGCCTGTGAGTGTGCGTTTGTGGTGTTCAACAACGTCGAGTCTCGCCGCCGCTGTCTGCAAGATTACAGAGCGTCCACAAGGTGGCTCGCTCGCTATTTTACACCCAAACACCTTCGCTTCCGTGGTGGCAAACACCCTTTGATCGTTCGTCCAGCGCCAGAGCCCTCAAATATTTTATGGGAAAACTTGGAAATCACGAATCGCGGACGGTTTTACAGGCGGTCGCTCACGAATGCCATCACGTTTTTGCTGTTATTGGCTTCCTGCGGGATCATTTCGGGCGCGCAATCCACGCAGCAAGCAATGAAAAGCAAAATGGTCACGGCGGGCTTTTGTGACTATACGTTGCCGCTCGTGTTTTACGGCAATGACACGTTTCTCACCAAGTCCAAGATCAACTGGCATTTACTATGGGACGCAAATCAAACGTGCGCCAATGGACCAGCGGGCGAGCCACGGTACCATATCGCGTACGACAATGGCATCATCAACGAACTCCACATCAACAACATGGCCAAGACGTACGCGGCGTCCACACGCTGCACGGACCCGTGTATCGCCGAGAGCTCCACTACTTTTTGCCATTCAATGCCATGCTTTGACCAAGACTTGCAAGATGACGGCGAAAAGTGTGAACGCTACCCAGAGACCAACATCCTGTACTGTCTCTGCAAAGACGCCGTCGCAGAGAGCATCACCAAGTACGGGGTCTTTGACGGGCCGCAACGGCTCTGGAAAGAGATGACTCCTTGCCGAGGCTTTATCACCGACTATTTGACACGGAACGTGTTCATGTACTTGGCCGCGGGCATCGTCGTGATCGTCAACTTGCTTTTGAAGGCGATTTTGAGAGCCTTTGCGACTTTTGAAGCCCATTCCAGTGAATCTGCCAAGGCCTCGGCGATCGCGATCAAAATGTTTGGCGCCCAGTTTTTGAATACTGCGGTCATTGTGCTTGTCGTGAATGCCGCGGTTGGATTGCAAAATTTCCCCATCTTGGGGCAGCTTTTCCAAGGCAAATTCAAAGACTTTGAACGCGATTGGTACCCGACTGTGGGCATGGGCATCACCATGACCATGCTCATCAATGCGTTTGTACCACAAATTGTATTATTTATCCAAATTTTCGTGGTCGCGCCTCTTTCGCGGTGTCTGAAAAAGCGCAAATTGCGCACGCAAGACCAAATGAACAAGCTGTACGCGGGGCCTGAGTTTGATATCTCGGTGCGGTACCCGTTGGTGCTCAACTCGCTTTTTGTGACCATGGTTTTCTGTGGCGGGTCGCCGATCTTGCTGTTTATCGCGTCGCTCACGGCGTTTGGCACGTACTGGTTTGACAAGCTATCAATCATCCGTTTGTACTCGGTCAAGACCGCGTACGACGAAGAACTGGGCGAGACCGCGCTGAGTGTGTTGCCGTGGACGCTCGCGCTCCACTTGGCGTTTTCCACGTGGATGTACGGTAACAAAGAGCTCATGAAGTCCACCACGATCGACTTGAAAGTCGTATTGGACTTGATGAACATTGACGTGGTGGATGCGAATGGCACAATCGTGAGTGCCAATGAATTGTACAATGAGCTGTACGCGCAAGCCTCCAAGATTGATATCCTTGGTGAAAATGGGATCGTGGTCAAAGTCGTGCGCAAAAATTCCATGGTCATGTTTTTATTTTTTGCGCTTTTGGTGATCTTGCTGTTGCTATCGACAGTGGTGCAGCAGTTGCTGTGGCCCATCGTCAAGCGCACAGTCGGCGTCGTCGCGCTGGCCTTGTGGAACAGGATCAAGCAAAAATGGCAAGATGCAAAGAAAAACCGAATCAAGAACAAGAACAAAGTGCATGTGGATAACAAGGCTGGCGCACCAGGGGCAGCAGTGCCAGTGCCAGCTACAACTGGAGCAGACGCTGCTGTCGGGGCGGCTGCATCTGCGTCGTCTGCCTCCGTGGCGCCCATGCCGTCTGACACGGCGGACACCACGAATAGGAGGACATCTACTACGACGACTGGCAGTGGCGGTGTGCTCATCCCGGAGTTTACCGAGTTGTACGTCAAGACGGTGGGCCGCAAGTTCACACCGGAAAAGAAACTGGGCTTTTGCAAGAACGACAAAGGCGAGCTGATCCGTTTGTGGCAAGATGAAACCGTGCTCCACGGCATCAAGAGGATGCCGGGCGACCCGATGCGCACGTGGGAGGCCATGCAGGCGCCGGTCAAAAGCTACGCGATTGAAGCCAACAGCAAGTACCGCTTGGCGGTCGGCGAGCTCGTGGCCGCGGCCAAGCGACTCAAGGCGGCCTCAGCAGCATCCTCGGCAGCGTCGTCCATGGTGATGCCAGCGTTCCATAATGATGAGATCGTCGGTGGTGATGTCGATGCTGCTATCGCAGCGACAGAGCCTCTTGGGTCGTCGGACACAGCCACTCCTGCTGCTGCAAGCCCGCTGCCTGCTTCCTCTCCGCGTGCTGGAGCGAGTGGCGCGGCTGCTGCTATTGCTACTGCTGCTGATACTCCTAGTATGGGTGAAGGTGGCAGTAATTCTTCCATCCAAGTCACGATCCAGACAGTCTCGTAGTCGCATAGATCTTTTTTTTTCATTTTGCCAGCTTTTCAAAATGGGATTTTCGCATACTTGTTTTTTTTTTTTTTGGTCCCGATTGTGCTTCAACATGAAAAGATGAGACGTGTGTGATTACCGGTACCGGTACCACACCGGTTTTGAATGGTCCATGGAAATGTTTTCAACCAATCGTATCCGTCCAACACATGATATTCCAACACAGTTTCGCGTCCATGATTGGGTGAAAGAAATCACCGCCACAGGAGTGTTGGTGCACTAGCAGAGTGGTGGTCCGTGACTTTGGGGTGCTTTTCCTTCTTCCACATCAACATGCTCATTTTGCCAAGAGATATCGAGTCCGCAACCAAGTTTCCCAGTTTCCCAATGGCAACAGTCGCTTTTTGCAGTGGCGCTTCGTGCGCGCGGCCTAGCACTGCTGCTACAGCACCAAGTTTTTTTGCAGAGCCGCTGTCCCCATCCAAAGGGGAGCCACCGTTCGCGGTAGCGGCGCCTCTATACGTTGAAGGCAAGACGTCTTTTCATGGACTCCCGCGTCACGAGGATTTCCGATTCGTGCTCGCGTCAGACAAGTTGGAGACAGTGATCGTACTCGAGGCGCGTACTTCGAGAAAGAAATGGTGAGGCCAAACGTTTAAGGTCTAGGTCTTGCCAGTGGCTGGCAACTTGGCACTGCACTTGTCTTACACACAGCGACTGTCTGTTTCCACAGGGAATGCCGCATGGATGATGCCAAGTTGCGAGTGTGCGGTCCACACAATGTGGAGCTGCCTCGTTATGCTGTTGTGGCTTTTCTGTTGGTAAGTGGTGTCTTGGTTTTTGCCTCCCATCCTTCATTTGGGGAACACTCCCGCTAAGAACATGTTTTTTATGTTTCACACAGGATAAGCTCCAGGACCCATCCACTGAGCCGCATCGTCTTCGACTTCAAACCTACGACTCTGGGGTGACCCTTGTGTTGGCGCTCGTGTTTGGCACCGTCCTTACAGCGACATATAATCTGCCCATGGAGCCGTCCACAATGTCGCGCGAAGATTCTCTTCAAGCCCAAGTCCACGAGCTCCAAGACGAACTGGAAAAACTGCGCAAACAAATGGCCGATCTTCGGTATTTTGTTCAGCTGGACAGTTCATTTTCTGCAGCCCGGACGCCACCACCACCAATGGCTACCACTCCACTTGCGTTTGGCAAGCTGGACCCCACGCCTCCTGTGGATTCGGCCCGGAACGCCAAGGCCACCGCCGACAGTGTCTTTGGTCAGCCGCACTCTTCGTCTAGCGGTGCTTCATCTACGCGTGCCGCAGCGGCTGTAGCATCGTCGGAGTCTCTGCCGTTGACCCATGCGGGCATTCTATCTTTTCCTCCATCGTTTGCATGATCAATTAAATCCAAAGAAATGTATTTTTGTATTTTCATCCAATCAATGTTGTTCTCTTGATCGTATTTTACCCAATCGTTGAGCTTGAAGAACCCAAAAAAGAAAGGGGAAATTGCAAATCGGTACCCCAAGTTAACCTGGAATTACAAATCAGTACCCAATGTTCTGGAAAGGCAAATCCAGAGTGCCGCTGTCCATTTTGTAGACAAAACTTAGTTGAAGGCCGTCTGGATTGCCGCATTTGTGGGTCGAGTACGGTACATGACCCCGAGCCACGCCGGTG
Source organism: Pythium monospermum (assembly GCA_023336165.1). Classification (NCBI taxonomy): domain Eukaryota; phylum Oomycota; class Peronosporomycetes; order Pythiales; family Pythiaceae; genus Pythium; species Pythium monospermum. Next base: position 47,659 of record JAADWJ010000027.1, read on the forward strand.
CCGCTCTTGCGCCAGTGTGGTGCACTCGCGTTGTATGCAAGATCATCCAAATGACCAACTGGATGAAGGAGAGGCGCCTGGGTGTTATGTATGTGGAACGACACTGTAGATATAATATTAAATATATTTGATCGGGTAAGGTTTTTTAAATCTTCTTTAAAGAAGAATATTATCTGGATGTATATATTGCCCTAAAATAGAGCACGAAGTATCAATTTAAGGTGGGAAAAAGAGAGTCTTTGTACAAAAGAAGGTTCGAAAAATGTCGTCTTCCATTTGTGGGAGTGCGCTGGAAATATGCGTCTCATGGTTGGAAATATGCGTCTCATGGTTGGAAAAAAAACGTCTCCTGGTTGGAAAATGAGCGTCTCATGGTTGGAAAATGATCGTCTCATGGTTGGAAAAAGTACGAAGAAGATGTAGATGCGTCTTCAATAGAGATCCTACATGGATGGATCGTCGTCAAAAATTCGATCTAGTGACCAGAACGACCAAAAAGCAGGTTCGTCGGTGCACGCTGCAGCGTTTGCTTGAAGATTTCCAATCATATCTTCAGTCACACTTGGCATGACTGTATTTTCATCGCCAGAACTGATGCTGTCGTTCAATTCTCTGCCCGGAGTCACATTGGCTTGAGCAAGAGCAGCAATCGTACGTCGTCGGTCACACGTCCGCACGTTGTGGCCTCGCTTCAGACACTTCGAGTACACAACTGGCGATTTGTCAGGTACAATTTCGCCATGGCTGCGGACACGAACGGACCGCGCCCTGCCAGCTGTCCGATAGACTGGGGGTGGGAGAGTCGTGAGATCGCTTTGGCAGTCGCTCACGTCAACAGGGACAATGCACAGGGCAAGTGCAGCCTGCACCGATCCACGCTTGAGTAGTGGCGATACGTAGTCTAGCACTTGCAGGCGGCGAGCCATAGTGACAGTCATAGTGACGGCCATCACGTGGACACATGGGTCCTGTTTCTCGTGCCATACACCGCACGAGCATGTGCGGCCGTCAAGATCAACGATCCTGAAAGTTAGATCCTTCCGTTGCACTTCAAAGAGAGAGCCATGGCCGGCAACGACTAGCCGGCTCTTTGCTGAAACTCGCATCTTCGCCAATTCAGTTTCCACCCATGGGACTGGTCCATCCAAGTCGGTGTGCGCGAACCGGTCGCGTAGGTTGGCCATTCTTTCCATGGTGCGGCGAGTGATGTGCACGAACACACCAAAGTGTGCTCGCATCCGATCTCTTCCAATCCAGCTATTCATCGACTCTGCGGCATTGGATGTTACGATTCCATAACGTGGAACTGGGAACCGAGCCGTCACCCATTTGCTCAAGTCAGTGTCGATCACATAGTCGGTGATCGCTTGGCCAATGTTATTTCCTGCCCCGTTCTTTCCCATGTCTTTTCCCACGTTGTGGATGTCGACAAGGCGCTCAGTCACTTCGTCCGATGTGCTTGCAGTCGCGAGAGCATGGATTTCACTGGTGAGGTTGACGTGAAAGCGGGCTTGGATGTTTCGCTTTATGTGAACGGAACAATACGAATGATGGGCATTGGGGAGCGATGTGTGTACAGCCGGCTTCAACCCTTTGCCGCGATCGCTCACGGCTACTAGCTTCGCCGTGAGCAGAAGTCCAGGGAGTGCTTCAGCACATGCGGTTAAAAACCAGGACCAATCGTCTCCATTTTCTTCACGGTTAGAAACACCGATTCCAGGGATCAAAATGTCAAAATTTCCGGCGATCACTGACGCAACGTACAAGGTCCCCTTGTCCTTCGTTTTCAAGTGGCACGCATCCAGTGCCAGTATTGGCAAACAGTTCTTGATAACGTCTGCAAATGCTCCGTGCACGATGCAAGCGCGGTTGAATCGGTTCTTGCTGTCTCGTTCAAAGTGGGTCGCTGTTCCCGGATTCGCCACTTTCATGCAGCGGAGCCAGTCTTCAAGCAACATGTAGTTGCTTTGCCATGTAACTTGCCAGTCTCCAAGACTCGACTTCGAGCCCTCCAAGCTTGATTGCACGTCACATTTATGTGTTTAGTCACTCGTAGATGGTCCTTCACGTCCGCCACAGTCGCTCTCCCTCCCAGCGTTGTCATAAAGTCTCTAACGAGTGGGAAAAGAAATGCGTCAGACACTCGACTTGGATGTCGAAGTCGATCGCGATCAACTTCGACGAATGCGAGGCTGTGGCGTTCGTCGAACTGGGTGATGGTCACGCATCGAGTGTCCGTGCGTCGATACGCATGAAGTAGGAAGGGACAGTTTGTGTGTTCCGTACACACAACCTTGAGCTTTTGCTGCGTGTTCACCGGTTTGCGGTGGCCGCATGCTATATCGGCGAGTGCCTTGCGGAGAAGCGCCATTGAGTCGAATTTCTTGCCCAGCTGTAGCGATTGGTCTTGTCCTGCCATCCTTGACGGCACAACAAAAGTGAGCTGCGTGGAGTGGGTCCTTTATGTCTGTTACGAAACCGGAATTCTTATCTGGCTCGTTTCGACTCCTGATCCACACCAGATCATGTTGAAGCTGTTTCTGAACTTGTTCCAGAATGATTGTTGGGGACTCATCTGTAATTGTTTTGATTTGGAGGTACTGATTTGCAAAGGTTAACTTTTTTTGGGTACCGATTAGCAATTTCCCCAAAAAGAAAGGATCATTCATTCCGAAAACGAAAAAAAAAGCGGAGGCAAATCATCATGTTGAGCTTCAAATATATGATGGCCAAGTCCAAAGAGCTCACTTCCAAGCTAGAGCTGAGCAACGTCGTGAACAGTGTTCGTAGCTCAAACGCAGAGCCATCGAATGGTGCAACCCCCACACCTGGAAGCGACGTGCTCGCGGCAAAAACAACAGCCGACGGCGATTCATTTCCAACAAGCAACGGATTGAACCACGCCACCGAAGGAGACGCGTTTCTCTCTGCGCAGAGCAAAGACTGGGAGCTCATGCTTGCAAGCCACCAGAGCTTGCTACAAAGGTGCGCTCTTGCCCGTAGAATGTTCCCCCTTGTGCGCCGCTGGGTTCTTATTTCATATTGTTGGATCTGCTCTGGCCAGTGGCGACGCGCTCAGCGACGAGTTGGCGCGCGCGCGGAAGCGGCTGCAAGACCAAGTGGAAAGCGAAGCGTACGTGACCCAGCATTTCCATGAGATCGCACGTGTGCGCGAGCAAATTGGCAATATACGGTAAGTACGGACATGGCATTGCCAAGGCACCTGCGTTTTGTATGGGGGCTGACATACTGATACTGCTACTACCTGTCAGCGGCCTGGTGGAGAAGATTGCGATGGACGTCCAAGACGTCGAGCAGTTCCTCATGTACGTGGCACAAAAGTGTTTGCCCATCTGTGGGGGTATGAAATTTGCTAAGGATGCATAATGGGAAAATAGGCAACAGACCGAGGAATACATGGCCGCACAGAACGCGTCGTTTGTGCGACAGCAACAACACGAGCTGGAGAAGTTTGAAGAGCGTATCCTGGACGAGAAAGAAGACCGCAAGAAAGAGCTTCTGGAAGCGAGGCGTCGTTTGCTGGCCGATGCGTTCCAGAACGATCTCAAGACGTACCAGACTGTCGTCGCGTACCAAGGCGCCACGCTCACACAACGTATGTAGGCAGTACTCAGAACTCAGTAGGCTGCCGTACAAGAGGCTTATTGGCCTTATGCTGATGTGTCTTCTCCAGGTGCGATGGCGTTGTCCCCCGAGGAAAGTCTGGAGGCCGTGGACTTGGTCGTGACGACCGACGCCGCCCAGCTGGAAGCCTTTTACGAGACCGAGGAGGAGGATAACATGATCGATCCATTGATGGACCGGCTGGCACGTGAAGAAGAAGAGGAGAAGACAAATGACCAAGACGACAATGCTGGTGGAGAAGACCAGTCCGAGCCACTTGCCAGTGTCGAACAGGAAGTGGATACAGCTACCGGAAATGATATTATTAGCGACGCGACAGAAGACGAAGTGGAAGTCCAAACGCCACAGTAGGTTAGGTCAAAGGCATCCGTTTTTGTGAGTGGGTGGTAGACGATGGAAGCCGCCACCCCCGAGGTATTTATAAGAAATCCATTTGTGTTCCACCCTCTTGCTCGTCCGTCTTAGTTGCCATTTACTCTTTCTCCTTTCCCAAAAGAACCCAACAACAACAACCACAACAATGGAGGCCAAACACACTGCCAGTGGTGGTGGCATCTCGACCAGTGAGCTGGCCAAGTGCACCAAGTCGCTCAAGGCCGCCAAGTCTCGAGAGCATAGCGACTCGCTCGAGTACGATTCCACGATCGCCGACACACTGGGTGGGTTGTGTTCCATAGTGTAGGAGACTGCCTGGCTGTGACGGGAGAACTGACTTTGTCTGACGAGAAAAACAGCGGCCTTGTATGAGAAGCACGACGGCGATATCCGTGGGGTCTTTGAAGAGCTGGACGAGTGCCCACGCAAGGCGCTCAAGTACCCACCGGCCAGCGCCGCCGAGTTTGGCAAGAAATACGCGCAAGGGTTTTACACGTACGCCGCCGAAGAGAAATGAATATATAAATTAATTACAGCAGTGCATCATAGTCAACATCGTCCCCTTTCTCTTTTTCTGCTTCTGCTTCTGCTCCTCTGTGGTGACGAGGTGATGGCGACGACGACGATGGTGTGGCCAGGTCATTCTCTGTGTGGACGACCTTGATGGTGACGTCGCCGGCGTCGTGGCGCATCATCGATGCTTTGGACAATGGCCCAAGCCCCAGTGGGAACGCCAGTCGATTCGCGTACGTCGTTTGCACGTGGTAATACTCTTGCGTCGGGTCGCTTGCGTCACAGATATAGTACCACGTGAGTGCGGAGACGTGGACACGAAGCCCAAAGCACCACGTGTGTGGTTCACCACTTGTTTGGAAAGGACCAAGATCCATGGCGATCTGAAGAGGTGGTGCACGGGCCGAGTCGGGACGGATGAGGATCGTCTCCATCGAGTGGTTGGAGACGAATTGGCTCAAAATTTCGTACGAGCCGCCGCCTGATTCCGTGCGATTGCAGGCCTAATGGAAGGGGGAAGGGGTGAGAGAGTGTTTTCTGATACAAACGCTGTTGTGTGGACGTACATGGAGGATTTGTTTGGCGACGTCGCGGATCACGGCGTTGTCTGTATGTGGCTGTTGATCGCTGGTGGTGGTCGGAGCGACAGTACAGAGTGCTTTTCGGATGTGTTTCTCCACCATGGCGACGATGGCCTCGTACCCAACGCTGCCAGCCACAGCCTCGCCATCCACGAGCAGCTCATCGCGCTGGATATCCTTGGTATCTTGGAAGACCTCGGCGTCTGTGAGCACGGGCACTACTTGGTTTGACACCGCCGCCAAGACAGAATCGCCGCCACACAAAGCGACAAGCCGGTTCAAGTACGCATCGAACGGCAAGCCTGTTGTGGTGTTATCAGTGCCATGGTGAGGTCGGATCCAGGTGATAGGAACCGACAGACTCTGGTTTGGAAGCGACGCGAAAAGCTGTTCAAAGGCTTGTTGGAACGGCGTGATGTCCCCGTCTTCTTCGTCTTCACACGCTAACAAAGCGTTCTGCAGCATCGACGACATCTCACGAAGATGCTGGTGCGTGGTGGAACCATCCCCAGCTTGGTCGCTGCTTACAGAAGCTGCCCAATCACCGGCGAGCCCTTGGAGCTGCTCGTCAAGCGCTGCTACGAGTTGGTTTTCGTCATTTTCGACTGTGTTCGAGCCGTGGAGACTCTGCTGTAGCCGCAGCAGGTTCCACTTGGTGACACTGGCGAGCGCCTTCATGGTGTTGGTCTGACGCGCTTGGTCTTCCAGTCCTCTTTGTGTGGGCAACGCAAGCGATGCGAGACGACACAACAGATGAGCCTCGCAATCTTCAAGCTGTGGCGCAGCTATTGCTGCAGGAAAGGGGTTCATCTCTATGGACCACGTGGCGGAAGGCGGCAGTGTCGCTAGATCCTGGTCGAGCTCGTCCAAGTTCCACTTCCATTCCAACGGCTTGCGCGGGGAAGACACCACACGGTAGGGCTCCTTCTCTTCAAGCACCGGTCCTGCAACAACCGCATGCGGTGTCGATGGTGGTACGGATGGCGAGTGCTTTTCCGCTGCGGCATCGTCGCCCGGTTGCTCAGCAGCTCCGTCGTCTTCCCACTCGTCCCATTCCTCTTTGTCGCCCATTTTCTCAGTCTTGAGTCTGGGGAGAAATGTCACTCAGGTGAGGGGGTTATCATCCTGGAACGATGTGTACCACATCAAAGTTTTGAGCAGTGACCTATATTAGTGATTATATGATCCTGAATGGGTGATAGATTAGGTCATATCCTCGTTTTGACGGGTGGCGCGTTCTCGTTTTGGCGGCCCAAAGGAAAGGGACGCGACCAAAACGAAGCGAGCAGAGGGACACGAGCTCTTAGCGCACGAGTACGCGCGTGGTAAGCGCATTCAGCCGAGCAGAGGACGATGGAATTCGCTTGCCTGAGATGTCGCGCACACGTGCGCGTCGCGCTCGGTGACAAAAGTGGAAAATTGGGCCAGGACGACGCCCAACGGCTCCATGGTTCTGAACGTGGCCACGACGAACAACTTGATACGAGCGATTGCACGCGTAAGGAAGGACACGAGGCAACAACTGAGCTGTCTTCTAGTGGAGAAGAGGTTGCCCAAGAAGGCGGGGTATCGGAGAGTGACTTGGTGACGCGCTGCCGTCGTTGTGATGGATTTTTCCATTCAAAATGTTTGAAGAAAGACGGGGAAATCCCATTGGAATACGAGTGCGCGTCGTGTATTCCGACCACAACCGATGGAAATGCACCTCAAGACGCAAACGAAGACGTTCCGTTGCTGGTACCTATCCAGGCGCTCGCTCCAAGTGTCGGAAATGAAGAAATGGCGTCGGACGATGACGATATGGAAGATTTATCCCAAGATGCCATGGTGGTCTTTTCGCAAGACATTGAGATATGTACGTCTTGCCGGCAAGTGCACATCGCAGCTGTTGATCAAGTGCCGTGTGCGCGATGCGCCGCGCATACACCACTTCACAAGCGCTGCCTGGAATCGGTGGCGCAAATGGTTCTGGTTCCTCCTGCGCCACCCGTGCGCAAGTCAAAATGGTCAGGAAAGAAACGGAAACGAAACACGTCGTCTACGAAGCGGTCTGGTAATGTCTCGGCAGGATGTGCGTCATGCCAAGACGATGGAAGCGCTGCTGCTGTCGGCGTGATCGCGACGCGGCGGCTGGCGCTTTTGCTGCCCAAGGATGAAACACAGTGGTGGGAGACGTGTTGGTCATGCCAGGCAGCATTCTGTTTGCACCCATTGGTGTCCGATAATGAAGATCAAGATAGCGAACTTCAAGACCGACTGGGGCGCCACACAGATCAAGGATTTACATGCCACTCATGCTGTGTATCACCAATTTGGATGGCACAACAAGATGCGTTCGGCATGGTGGTTGAAGGAGAAGATGAAAGCCAAGTGTTGCTCTGCGACGGCTGCGAGGGGGAGTTTGCGATGGCCAGTTTAGATCCGCCATTGGAGACCGTACCGGAAGGCGACTGGTTTTGCAATTCTTGCCAATCGTCACGAGCTCTCACAGCCAAAATAGAGCACCCCATGCCATCAGCCGAAGGCGAAACGTTGCTGCTAATGGAATTGCCGCCGAGCGAGATTATGACGATTTTGATTTGCGACGGCTGTGACGGCGAGTTTGAAATGGCGAGTGTGCTGCCTCCATTGGACGCCGTGCCTGATGGCGATTGGTACTGCAGCCAGTGTACAACACCACCAACAACGGGTGCGACAACTGAACCAGTTTCGTCGGCAGAGGCAGAGGTGGTTGTGGTGCCAACGACAGACTCGTCTCCTCTATCACTACCACCGTCTGTGGTAGATGCCGCCGCAGTGCCACAACCAGAGCCAATGGAGGTCTCCACGACGGATGATCACGATATGGCGGATGGAGAGAACGAATTGGCTGACGACCATCACGCTCTTGCTTCTCCCTCCGATGCTTCTCTTCTTGTGCAAACTGAAGGAACTGTGGAGTCCTGTGCGACTGCGTTGGCAGAGTGTGACGGATGCGATGCCAAGCGCGACCCGAACTCTTTGTCCGTGTTTCCGAATGGCGACTGGTTTTGTGACAAGTGTGAATCATCCCGACGGAAACGGAAGAAAGGATACATCGCCATGAAGTTGGAAAAGGCCAAGCGACTCAAAGCCGAAGGCCGGCCCGTGCCGAAGATGAAGTTTCCAGCAGCGGCCACCACTGCGATGGTGACGGCGAAAACGGGAGCCGTCAAGCCAGTGGCGGTTGCTCGGCCAACCCTTCGACCGCATGTGCCTGGTCATCCACTGCTTGTGGCCGTGACGTTGCTCATTTGTGATGGCTGTGACGGCGAATTTGACATGGCGACCATTGAACCACCCATGAAGTTTGTGCCGCGTGGGGATTGGTTCTGTGGCACGTGTGTCCATGCGCGTCGTAATGCGTCTGCTCCAAATGCCAGCAAGAGGAGAACCAAGACGCTTACCGCATCTCCAGCAACAGCAGCAGTTGCGTCAGCGGCAGCGGCGGACGCGACTGATAAGAAGCGCAAGAAAGGATCCATCGCAGCCGCTCCAGCGGCCGCAACACCCAAAGAGGAGCTGCTCGTCATCGACCCGTCGGATCGTTTGTTCGTACCGATGCCTGTGACTGTCACGTATGCTTGCGGCACCAGCAGTAACTCCGCAGTGGGTAATTCGGTATCGTGTGGGCTCCACCACGTCGTGTGTTCAGACGATGAAGCGGCGAACCAGTCGGAAGACGACGGCGACGAGTGCGTGATCATTGTGTGTGACATTTGCCTGTCGGAATTCAATATGATCGACGTATTAGGAGAGTCTCAGTCGCTGTCCCATGCGCCACCGCCTCGTCCGTGGTATTGTATGCCGTGTCTCAAGCGCTTGAAGAAGAATCGCAAGAAAAAACAGCGCATTTCCAAGCAAATGATGCTTGAAATGCAATTTTACGGTGGTTTATTACGCCCGACAGCCGCGAAATTCGTTGATCCGGTCTCGCGCGCGTTGCGTGGCAAGAAACCAATCGCAGATGAAGACTTATTGGCACTGTTTGAGCTCGTGGGCCACCGTGTGGGCGTGTTCCTCGCCTGGGATAACCACTGGGTCATGGGCCATGTGCTTGCGTTCGACGCAGCGCAAGGCGAACATCTGATGCAATTTGACGACGGTACAGAGCGAACCATGCCGCTGTTTGCGTTCCCGCTTGTGATCGGCACGTCCACGATCGTGCAGGTCAAAGTGCCTGCTTCGCAGAACCAGTGGCGGCCAGCGCAAGTGCTCAAGATGGACGCGATCGCCGAGAGACAACTGCTCGCGACACTGGAGGAACCCAATGTGTTGAAGTCGCTCCGGTTGGTGAGTCTCTTTGCCGCGGAGGAAGATGCCCAAGACGGAGAAACGATGACGACGCAAATCGACAAGACGAGAAATGTGGCCTGCTGGGTGCCACGGCATCTCTGTCGCGCGATGCCGTCGACCGTGGAAGGAGCTGAGGAAGGAGACCAGGGAGCCTCCATGCGAGCTCGTGAGGAGCAGCAGATGGCTCGCAGTGTGCGGCGTGGGGCGTTTGCGTCGCTCGTACAGCGATGTCTTCGTAGAGGGCTGGATGTGTGGCAGCGAATGGCACAGGCGCTCGTCGGGGAAGAAGTCGTGACGTCCAAGACCCAAGGCACGTGGAAGATCGTAGGGTTTGATGGGCCAACCGGGCGCCATCGGCTTCAGTCGGTTGATACGAAAGGAGATCAAGAGGAGGAGGAAATCAATCTGGTGGAGAAACTTGGCGACGTGGAATTGGCCAAGCCACTCGTGCTGGCCAAGCTGGAGCTTGCACTGCACAAGAACAAGTGTGGGATGGATTGCGAGCTTCCTGGCGAGATGGAGAAGAGTTCGGAGGACCAAGAAGAGATGGCAATCGTCCATCGCTCCCAAGACGCCTGCATTCGTCGGTCGCCGCTGCCTTGCTCCGGACCTTTTTGTGAGAAATGCGGCTTGCCGCCTGTCGTGGATGGCGATCTCACTGGCCAGGCGTCGTCCGAGAACGCGCCGCTGGTCGAGTGTCTCAAGTGCCACGCCGCGTTCCACGCCCACTGCTGCGATCCGCCGCACGACCGCATCCCGTTGATCTGTGCGGAAGATGGCATCGCTGTCTTGGTCGAGGATATCCAGACACCGTTTGTATGCCGGGATTGTGTCACTTGCGCGGGCTGTCACGCTGAAGCAAATGCGTGTTCCGCCGTTTTGCAATGGTGCCAGTGGCGGCTACCGCTTCGCGTGGTCTCGCTGTGTCAAGACTGCATGGTCGTGTACGACAACAAGTGCCAGTGTGCGGTTTGTGACCTCTCGTTAGACGAGTCGTTTCTTGATGACTCGCCGTCGTTGCTCAAGTGCTCGTCCTGTGCGCTGTGGGTCCACCCGCAGTGTGAACCGGACCAACATCCAGCGTTGCGGCGTCGTCTCATCGCGGAAAATCGCCCGTTTGAGCTGGAAATGGACCTCGCGCCGCCCGATTTGAGTATCAAACAGACCCATGACGGAGCAGAGGATGAGGACGAGCAAGAAGACGAAGAAGACGAGGATGCCAACACCAGTGGCAAGTCGGCTCGTGGTGCTTCTCTGCCCGCGCGGCTCGCCGACGAAGCCTGCGCCGCGGCTTTAAAGTTCCATTCGTCGTACGACGCACGCGTGCTCCATAAATACGAATGTCTCACGTGCCGCCAAGTGCGCTTGCTACGGGTCTTGCACCGGCTTCGCGTGGAAGACAAGCTGGATTTGTTCAAAGAACCCGTGACCAAGACCATCGCACCGACGTATTTCGATGTGATCAAGCAACCCATGGATCTGAGATCTATGCAACGCAAAGTGGTCTCCGGCAGCTACACGCGTATCAATTTCCGCGATTTCCGAGACGATTTCGAGCTGCTTTGCCTGAATGCCGTCACATTCAACTCGCGGGATCGAGATTTTTTGATTTGGCGCGAAGCATGGCGGTTTTATGGCCAAGGGCAAAAGATTTTGAGACAAGTGATCCCGAAAAGCAGGATGAAACACCGTGGTGGGAAGAACTACGATGCCCTTGTGCTCGCTGCGAAGCGGCAGCTGCCGAACAATTCGTTGATTGGCAAGACGAAGCTCCATGGAGGAGGTGGCAATGATGATGAAGACGACGACGATGAGGAGGAAGATGAAGACGACGAAGACGTGAACATGGATGACAGAGACGATGGCTTTGACGGTGGAGAGCGAGACGAAGAGCATGGAGATGGCGCAGGCGTGGCTCTGGCAACGGGAGAGCACGCTCGGGACGCGGAAGGAAGTGAGGAGGCGTCTTCGGCTTCTGGTGGAGGAGGAGTCGAGAAGGCGGCGATAATAGTCGGTGGAGACGGCAAGCGACTTGTGCTGCAGACCAGTGGGTCCCACTCGACTGCACTGGCGGTCGTGCCGTTCACAGTGCAGAGCGAGCTTGGCTTGGTGCCCAAGCCCCATTCGTCACTGACGTTGTACATGACGATGCACTCGCGAAGCGGCGCGCACACATACTGCTGGGTGGACACGTGTGGGTTGTGTGGCAGCCGTGGCTTGAGCGACAGCTTGGGTGCCAGTAGTCGCAGTAGTCAAATGATTTTTTGTATCGACTGTGGCGAAGGTTTCCACGTGTTTTGCGCCGGTGTGGACGAGCAAAAGGTTCTACAAGACGACCGCCACCACCGACTCTCGCTCGTGTGGCGCTGTGCGAATTGTGAGATGTGTGAGCTTTGTGGCAAGCCCCACGACCACAACATGGGTGAGCTGGAGGACGACGACGAAGACGACGACGAAAGCGAGAGCCACCGGTGGCTGACGTGTTCGGATTGCGACCGCAGTTTCCATGGCAAGTGTTTGCTGCCAGCGCTGGGCGTGCGCGGCCACACGACGGCGGAAGGACGACTCGCCAACGGCAACCACGACAACGGAAGAGATGCCGATGACGACGAAGATGATGACGACGACGACGACGAGGAATCATTGGCACGACGAGGCGACGCGAGCCAGAGAGCGTTCTACTGCTCGCGGTGTGTCAAGTGCGACGCGTGCACCAAGAGCGTGCCGCTTGCGAGCTACAGCTTTGATCGTGCGCTTTGTTTGAGCTGCTGCCATGCGAAACAGTCGGAACAGAGTCTGTTGAGTGGCAAGACCAAGAGTTTGCTCCAAGTCTGGACAGCCGACGCGCGCAAGCAACGCAAAAACAGCGACAAATGCCCCATGTGCCACCAGAAATGGAGCGCGGAAGACTTGGATTTGATCCAATGCGACGCGTGCGAGTGCTGGTCGCACCCGCAGTGTGATCCGCTTTTCGTGGAAAATCCAAAGGCCTATGAAACACTCGTGAACGATCCAAATGCCCAGTACGTGTGTGGTGTTTGCCGAACCCATGAACGAACGCATCTGCAAGAAATCCCAAATCTAGCCAAGTGCCAATTGTTTCTCTCAAAAATCCAGCAAACCCGCACTCTTTGTGATGCGCGGTGGCGAGAAGCGCGCCACCAAATGAAACAAGCCAGCCAGTGGAACGAATGGAAAGCAAACGTCGCGATCTATTTGTACGTGCTCCGCATTGGCGAAGAATGTCTCAAGACGCTCGCGTACCGAAGTGTGAATTTCCAAGATGACTGGAAACGGCTCACCACTGGCACGTCGAGTCGAAATGGTGAGCTTGTCACGCTTTTGCCAGCGTGGCTGGTGCAAAAGGCGGCGCGGTATTTACGGTTTAAGCGGTATGCACGAGGCCCACGCGCCGCCGCGAGAAAGCAGTTGCGCAAAAACGAGAATTTCTATTCCCAGCAAGGCCTCGACAAGCACAAAGAGCCGTCGGCGATCGCGACCATCGCAGCGCAGGCGTCCAGTTGTGCCGCGCTGTTGGTGTGTGTCCACGTGCTGTACGGCTGGTCCAAGCTGCAGCGCGTGGTGTTTCATTTGCTGGAAGGCCACCACCACCCGGCATTGAGTGGCACGCTCGTGGATGCGGTTTGTGTGGCAAACACTGATACGCTGGATGACGAAATCGCCAATATCAAGAAACAATACGAGCGACGTGCGGGCAAGAAACACCTGGTGCGGTTGCAACGAGACGACGACGGCGACGACGGCGACCACGCGATGGACACGGGCGCAGAGATCTCGCCAACGGAGTCCAGAGCGTCGGCGGCAGGGTCGTTAAAGGATACCGTTACAGCGACTGTTGTTGATGGCAGCGCGGTGAAGGCGTTGATGGTTGTGGACGCACAAGTGACGGCGGCGGCTCCTCCACTGTCCACAGTGCCATCCATAGAGCCACCGGCCACACTACCACCCCCACCACTAGCAGCAGCGTCCACTACCATGGTTTGTATGACGCGCGCGACGCCGTTGAGTGGCGAAGAGAGTCGTTTCTGTGGGTTTTGCTTCATCGTGGGCGACCACATGGTCTGTGGCCGGTTGATTTACGTGGATTTGGACCAGTGGGTGCATCTCAACTGTGCGTTATGGTCGGCTGAAGTCTTCGAAGACGCCAATAGTGTGCTCCACAAATGCCAAAAGGCTCTCTCTCGAAGCAAAACCAACCGTTGCGACGCCTGTGGCGTGCTGGGCGCGACCATTGGCTGTGGCGTCTCGCGGTGCCCACGCCATTACCACTTCCCATGCGCTCTCGACCATAACGTGGCGTTTTTGCCGACCCGCGAGACCTGCTGTCCCGAGCCAAGCCATCTTCTTCAAATGGCCAAGAAGCTGCAACTCCCGTTGCCTACTACAATAGACAGCGATGGCTCGGCGTCCAGTGATGGCATCCTCTCACTGAACCGAGCGTGGATGCCAGCGCCTTCTTCGAACACAGCGATGGCCACCCAGTGTTCAACAGCAGAAGTGGCAGCTACACCTGCGCCGCCTCAGCTTGTGCTTAGTCCCGTGGTCCACGAACCTCTCCATGGCATCCGCGTCGACTTTGCCAGTGTGCTCAGCGACACCAAGAAGCGCATGCACGCGCTCCACAGTAAACGCCACGTGGGCTTCCGTCTCGGAGCACTCACCGTCCACTCGTTGGGCCACATTGTGATTGGCAATGCGTCATTTTACACGCGCGATGTGATTTTCCCATTGGGCTTTCGAAGTACCCGCATTTTTTGGAGTACGCAAACGGTCGCACGACGCTGTCTGTACGAATGTGTGGTCACCAGCACCGACGTGGAGCAAAAGGCGATGGCTTCCGATGACAAGGAGACAGAGAACACGGCCGCAGATGATGTGTCACGACAGCAGCGGCGACGGCCGCTGTTCAAGATCACAGCGTCGGACGATGTGGACCACCCGATCGTGGCGTCGTCACCGAATGAAGCGCTTTTGGAATTGCGCAGCCGTGTGGTCACCCTGTATGAAGATATCGTGGTCACCACTACCACAGGCCAAGGCGATGGATGCAGTGGCGACCACCCGTTTTTATCCCGACGTTCGTGGTTTTCGTTTGGGCTTTTGGGCCACCACTTTTTTGGCTTTGGGCTTCCCCAAATCGCACAAGAAATTGAAGAAACGCTGCCGCATGTCGCGACGACAGCGATCCGTCGCCAGTTTGTTTTGCAACGGTATCGCCAGTTGAATCCACGCCAACAACAGAAACAAAACAAGAAGCGGCGACTGGATCAAGATGATCACGAAGATCAAGAGGATCAAGATGATCACCATGAGAACGACCAGCATGTGTATGTGTTTTCACATCGCTTGCCGTCGCCAAATGAATTTGCCATCGCGATGAAAGAAGTAGAACAAGTCGTGGAAGCCGAAGAACACGCGCGGTTGTCCACGGGTGCTATGCGCACGGATGGCTTGGAACGAGCCACCAGCCACCAAGGAGCCGCCACCAAGACGGCGCGTCGGCGGTTGAACAAGGATGCGTCACGAGACACCGAAGCGCTGCTTCCGGCCGAGAAGGCGGCGGCCGCCGCTGCTGCGGCAGCTGCATCAGGATCTTCATCCACAGCTGCTGGAAATGGAACAAATGATCCAACGATCGACGCGTCCAGCAAGAACACCGGTGGCGGCAGTGGCGGCGGCATGGACTTGGAGCACTTGCCGATCGCGATGCAGTACCGTGAGTTGCGTCGCCGCCCCTTTGACGACCGCCTGGAAGTGCGCAAATCCAAGATCCACGGCTATGGGCTCTTCACCAAGGAGAAGTTCGTGGAAGGCCAAATGATCGTCGAGTACCAGGGCCAAATGATCGCACAGCAAGTCGCTGATGTACGGGAAAAGCGATACGAAGACCAAGGCATTGGAAGTTGCTACATGTTCCGACTGGATGAAAAAACCATCATTGATGCTACGCAGTGTGGCAATTTGGCTCGGTTCATGAACCACTCGTGTGATCCAAAGGCCTTTGCAAGGGTCGTAACTGTGGAAAACCAAGAAAAGAAAATTGTGATTTTTGCAAAAAGAACCATTGAAGCGGGTGAAGAAGTCACGTACGATTACAAATTCCCCATTGAAGACCAAGCAATTCGATGCGATTGTGGCGCGTTCAATTGTGTGGGCCGTATGAATTAACGTAACGTTCATGGAAATGATGGTTTTGGACTTTTTATAACGGGGTTAAAACGAGAATATAGGTTTTAGGCGTGTTTTAGGCATGTTTTTTAGACTTTATTTTGGTTTGAAAAACTGTTTTTATTTTTTTTTTTCAAATGCATTGTACACCGTGCCCGTGGAAAGCAACGCCATTTGGAACGGGATCCGCGTTTGGTCGGCGGCCGTTTTCGCATGGACAAGTTCCACATTCCCATTGTTTGCGAGTTGCAGCGATGCCAAAAACAACCGACACACTTGAAACGCGCTGCGGCCGCCGACGATTTCGTCAAACGCCATGGGCTCCGCTGCCTCCTCCTCAGCAGCCTCCTCGTCCTGGGTGGTAGTGGTGCTAGCATTCTTTGTCTTCTTCTTGCTTTTGCTCTTGCTCTTGTTGGGTGGCTTGGTCGACGTTTCCAAATGGCCCAAGATCTCGCGGCCGTATTCGTGGATGTCAAACAGTGGCTGCGCTTCTTGTTCTTTCAAAATCGGACTCAATTTGTCTTGCCAGTCGGTCACTTGGCGCGACAAATCGGTCTCGCGCATGTATTGTTCCGTGCCTTTCATGAATTCTTCCAAGTGGTGGCGGCAAATCTCTTCATACGTTTGTGGCCGCTCTCCAGTTCCATTTCCAGTATAAAGGCCACCCAGACCGCCAATGGAGCTGGCACGCTTGAACAGCGCCGCTCCGCCGGCCAGGAACGCCGTGCTCTCCCTATGGTCCGGCCACTGGTCGTCGCCGTCATCAGCTCCTCCATAGTCCAGATCACCACCACCGTCGTACAGATCGTCGTCGTCCTCATCCTCCTCCTCTCCTCTTTGTCCTCCTGCTCCGCCTGTTATGTCAACATCCTCCCCACTGGCCCCCAGCACTCCTACCGCGCCCGTGGCTCTATTGACCGCATACAGCTGCTGTTCTTGGTCTTCTTCCGCTTGCTCGTGGATCAAAATGGCATCGGCACTGGGCGTTTGCGCTGCGGACGACTTGCGGACGATCGCTTTCCACTTGGTCTCTAATCGCCACAGCGTTGGACACGTCGTCAGTAAACAAGCCGATTTACAAAACTTTTTTTTCCATTTTTGTTCCAGCGACTTGGAAGTGTCCACATCGTTCCAGACCCATGTGGACCATTGTGGGCGGTTTGCGTTCCGCAAGAACCGTTCTTGGAAAGCCGGATCGTCCACACCGTCCACATCGTCTTTCTGGTTTACGGTAGAAGTGTTCTTGTTCTTGTTTTTGGTTCCACGCTTTGGATTCGGATACGATCTTCCTTTGCGAAATGGCCGCACCGTGGATTTGCTGGCATCATACGGGTCCAATGGCGCCCACGGGTCGTCCTTGATGTCGCCTGCGAACCCACCCGTTTTCGGTCGCAAACTCTGTCTCGACGATTTATTACCAAAGTCGCTTTTGGAGTCAGGCTTGATATCCGTCGATGTGAAGATATCATCGTCCATGGGCTGCGGGTCTCCTGACGGGTCAAACCCGTCGTCCATGGGTTCCTTATGATCGTCATCCTCGTCGTCGTAGCCTCCTCCACCGTCGTACCCGCCGTCGTACGCACTGGCCATCGATGTATCCATGGCGTCGTCAAAGCTGAGCTTGAGCTTGCTCAGTGGGGTCGCGACTTGCACCCGCTGGTTGGCAGCACCACCGGCGTAATACTCGTGTTTGGATCGTCTTGAGGGCTCCACGAGGTATTTTTTACTGGTTTCGTCCAGTAATAACACCCCACTGGGGTGCAAATGGCACGACAGCAACTTGAACGTCTCGCCGTGGTCGTGGTCATCCGGGATGAGCGAACCCATGAGTGCGATCGAGGCTTGGAGACTGTTCTCCCGTGATGGCACGACGAGAACACTTTTACGAGTGGGACGGCCAGGTGTGGACGACAACTGTGTGGACGCCGATGCTGTGGACGCCACGGTTTTCTTGAGTGTGATATAGCGCGCTTCGTCGATTTCGTCGTAAATCGGGAGCGGATTCGCAAACATATCCACATCCATGTGGGTCGGACGGCGTTTGCGGCCGTCCACACCACCACTGCGGCCGTCCGCATCCACAGCATCGTCCGCATCCCCATTCCCACCGTCGTCCACATCGCCACCAGCGGATGCGGATCCACCGAATTGGCCAGTGTGCTGCTTGGAGAAATGCGCCAATGTTTGGTACACTAATGCATACAAATACTCGACTTTGCGGCTGTAAATCATGCTCGTGCCTTGGATCAACAGCGCCGCTTCGGCAAAGTTCATGTGCTGGACACTGTTTGCCGCCGCCGCAGTTCTGGCTTTGGCTGCGGCTGCTGTTGGTGTGGCGGTGCGCACGCCATTGTCATCAAATGCGATGGTCAAATGCTCCAGTTCATCCAGGTATTCTTCCAGTTCTTGCGCTAAATCAATGTTCCAATTCGTGCTCAAGTCGCTGTTTTTGGGCAACAGATAGAGAGACAGAAAAGCCAAGAGACGCGTCAGCAAACCACTGGAAGCTTTCAGGGATATCTACCAGATGAGCTACGGTATACGATGGACGTTACCGAATGGGCTGCAGCAAATGCTGGAAGCGCGAACTCTCGCTCGTCATGACTTTGGGCGGTGTGGATGGCGCCAATTATGCCTTTTGAATTTTGACAAGAGAATACCGTAAATGTTGTTTGAATGTTGCACCAACGTTAACCCTCATCAACACCACATTAGTGACATATTTGAATGAGTGACACTCTGGGATGGAAAAAGAAAAAAAAGTCGCCAAAATCAGACCAAATCCGATGAGCTTCTCGCGCTTTCATTCTCGCGTGAGCTGCTCAACCAGATCAAGATGGCCACTGGCGCGAGCCCATCGTGGGAGCCACGGCACTTGTTTGCACGCATCTGGGCGGTACTTGATCCACAAAAGAACGTACATTTTGGCCCATTTTGGGTCACATGCGAGACGATGCCACTCCACTTGCCGATGATCAAGGCGTTTGCTCTGGTGGATGTCAGTGGCAGCAGCGTCGTAGAAACTGGACCACTGACGAGGCACAAACTCGACATCCTTGGGTTGGTGCGCTGGTAATTGGAGAAGCAGTTCCACCACATCAAGGTGACCACGCAATGCGGACTGCCACAAGGTGTCTCGTTCGACCACATGAAGCGGTCCAGCACGCGAAAGCCACGCCACCATGTCAACATGGCCGTTCAAAGCAGCGTTTGTGATCGCTCCATGATGCCAAAGTGCAAACGTGTAGCTCAGCCACTTGGCGATCTTCTGATTCCAATGGCTCAAGTTCGCACCATCTCCTGTTGGATCGGCCAGCCACTGGGCGGTTACCTTATCACCATGGCCCAATACGGTGGCCATGGCAAAACTGGTCGTGAATCGAATGTCTTTGACTTCATCTAGCCACTGCAGCATGATGAGGCGATTGGACGAGACACAAGCGGCTTCCACAAGACCAGACGAACTCTTCCACAGATGCGGTTCGTGTTGTTGGTAGATCCATTGCGCGATGGCAAGGTGGCCTCCTTCGAGCGCAGCAAGCAGTGTACTCGACGTTGGCGCCATCTTCTGATGCTTTTGTAACCACTGTAAGATAGCCAAGTGACCATGACGAGCAGCACCGTCCACAGCATGCGTGGTACATCCTTCTTGGGGGTTCTCGGCAAGCCACTGGACTACAGCCAAATGACCACTTGAGGCTGCCTTGTCCATCGCACTTGAAGTGCACGACCAGTTGTAGTCAGCATCCCCATGCATAGCACGTAGCAAGCGTAGATCCCCACACGAGGCAGCAAAGTCCATGGCGCCAACGTACTTGAGCTCACCATTCTTATCCGCTCTTCGCTGAACGGGAGCAACGCCATGGTTCCTGGTGGCAAGGTACTTGCGATCCACCGGCTGGTTGTCCTCACAGTCGACGGAGTGTGCCGTCCATGTGAGGGCGACTATTTGCGACGTGGTTCCTTCGTCATCCCCGTAAAGACAATGCATTTCCAAAGAGTAAGGACGCAAGTGGCTGCTGTCTTGAGCTCTCGAACCGATCCACTGTGCGAGGTCCAAGTGGCCATTCACCGCTGCAAAGGCCATGGCTTCATGTGGCTCGTACTGGGTCATGGGATGGAGCCACTCGACAGTGCACTGATCCCCACGCTTGACAGCTTCGTAGAATCCATGCGCTGGTACTCGGTGGGCGTATATGGCCGTGTCTGCCAGCGCTGGAAGAGGCGACTTGATGGCCACGTAGTTCTGGATGCCACCAAATTGCAAAAGCCGCGTCACAGCGACGCGAGAACCGAACGCGGCAGCGCATTGGAGCAAAAGCGCGTCGCCTCCATCGGTGCTGTCAAAGTTGTCGCTATGGTGAACCAAATACTGGACGCCGTCGTGGATTTCCAAGTCCATAGCCAACACCACGAGGCAGATGACTTCTGTTGGCGCCAAGTACGCCGCGAGTGAAGCGGCCACTTGGCGCACGTGGACGACGTCATCGAGGCTTGGCATGGTGTTTCCGATAGCTGGAGCTGGATGATTTTTGGAGATACACGCTGCAGCCTCCAGGAGGGGAGTCCGACCATTGAAGTACTGCACAGTACAGCACTCACCAACTTCAAGTCCATGGAGATCTCCATGTTTTTCTCTCTTCTTTTTTCGAAGCATGACCTTCACTCCGAACCTATCATGATCTTCATATTCATATTCAAGCCAATCAGAATAAAGACAATTAAACATGGATACATTTGATTGGATAAAAAAAGAAGCTGGAAGCCATTTGGAAAAAAATAGAACCCTCAGTTATACGTGAGCTGTTCAACCAGATCAAGATGGCCACTGGCACGAGCCCATTGTAGCAGCCACGACACTTGCTTGCACGCATCTGGGCGGTACTTGATCCACAGACGGACGTACGTTTTCGCCCATTTTGGGTCACATGCGAGGCGATGCCACTCCACTCGCCGATGATCCAGGCGTTTGCGTTCATAAGAGTCAGTGGAAGCAGCGTCATAGAAACTGGACCACTCGCGAGGCACAAACTCGACGTCTTTGGGCTGGTGCACTGGTAATTGGAGAAGCAGTTCCACCACATCAAGGTGACCACGCGTAGCACATTGCCAGATTGTGTCCTTGTCCATCATGTGAAGCGGCCCAGCACGCGCCAGCCAAGTCACGATCTCACATTGTCCATTGAGCGCTGCTTTCGTGAGCGTCCCATTGTGCCACAGTGCAAACTCGTAGCTCAACCACTTGGCGATGATCCAGTTCCAGTTTTTCCAGTTTTTCCCACCTGCAGAAGGATGAGCAAGCCACTGGGCCGTCACCTTATCCCCATGGCTCAACACAGTGGTCATGGCGGAGTTGGTAGCGACGCGGATCTGCTTCACCTCTTCCAGCCATTGCAACATGCAAAGTCGATTCGGCGATTGGCACGCCGCATCTACGAGCGTGGTGGCAGCACTACGCAGAGTCTTCCATACATGTGGCACATGGTCGTGGATCCATTGCGCGACATCTAGATGGCCACCTTCCAGCGCTGCAAGCAGCGTACTCGCCGTGGGTTCCATTTTCTGATGCTCTTGCAGCCACTGCAAGATAGACAAGTGGCCATGACGAGCTGCCCCGTCGACCACTCCAAGCGTGCGTCCTTCTAGGCGGTTCTCCGCAAGCCAGTGGATCACAGCTAAATGGCCACCGCTCGCTGCCTTGTCCATCGCTCTTGAAGTGCACGACCAGTTGTAGTCAGCATCGTCATGCATAGCACGAAGCAAATGGAGATCACCACAGGAGGCAGCAACATCCATTGCGCCTACGTATTCCAATTCACGAGCCCAGCCTCTTCCTCTCTGCACGCGCGCGACGCCATGACGCTTGCTCGCAAAGTACTTGCGGTACACTCGCTGTTGCCTGTCCAGGTCGACAAACTGAGCCGTCCACGACATGGCCAACAGCTGCAGATCACCTCCACCCACCGCATCTTTGCTGTCATCACTGCTGTAGACGCAATGCATATCGAGCGTGTACGGACGCAACGGGTCTTGCGGTGCCCACACAGCACGGGAACCGATCCACTCGGCGAGGTTCAAGTACCCATTCACCGCTGCAATGACCATGGCTTCATGTGGCTCATACTGGGTCATCGGATGCAGCCACTCAACAGCGCACTGGTCACCGCGCTTGATAGCTTCATACAATCCATGTGCTGGGACTTGGTGGGCGTATACGCTCTCGTCGACGGCTGGGAGTGACTCAGCTGAAACATACTTCGTAATCCCTCCAAATTGCAAAAGCCGCGTCACAGCGACGCGACAGCCATACGCAGCTGCGCATTGGAGTAAAAGTGCATCGCCTTCATCAGTCGTGTCAAAGTTATCGCTATGGTGGACCAAATACTGGACTCCGTCGTGGATTTCCAAGTCCATGGCCAAAACCACGAGGCAGATGACTTCAGTTGGCGCCAAGTACGTGGCGAGTGAAGCGGCCACTTGGCGCACGTGGACGACATCGTCGAGGCTCGGCATGGTACTATTCGCTTGTTGATTTGTGGAGGCTCTCAGTCGCTGACAGTGAGCTCCACTGAGCTCTCGGGAGACGCCATCGCGATGAGAGCAGTCATTCAGACTGGAATGACTGTATCAATTGGATACCGTTCAACTTCAATGTACTGTGCTGTTGCAGGAAAATACCGGTTTGTGTACCGATACCAGTAGACAAACCGGTATACTTTTCTTGGCAAGACGGGTCGGGTTTGATTGGGTTTTTTGATAGACCCACCGTGGGTCACCCACGGTGGTTTTTGCTCTGGTTGCGGTGGTTTTTCGCTGGCGACCAGAAGATCGTTCACAGTCCGACGATTTCTCCAAGCCATCCACGAAAGTGTGGACAGCGGCCGCAGAAGGGTCCACAGTTTCGTTGAAGGAAGGTGAGTTGATGGCCGTCACGCCCCGCTAAATGGGAAAATGGGGGAAACCCTCTTTTTCAATGCACAGTATCTCCATGACCACCACCCATGAGACTACCAGAGGAGGCTCATCGGAAAGCGCACGAAAAGCGCTTTCCATGAAGCCCCCATTTGGTCGTCATAGCGTGGTGGTGATGGAGATCGTGTGTTCAAGAGTCGTCAAGCAACATCACTAATTTTTTTCTCATTTTTTTTTTTCTAGAACCTACATCTAGACAGATAAACCATGAGCTCTCCAGCGCAAGCAAGTGCGATGGCTGCGCCAGCCGCCGCCGCCGTGGCTGGTGACGACAACTTGAGCAAGAACGAGCTCAAGCGCCGCCTCAAGGCCGAAAAGGCGGCGGCTTTGAAAGCCGAAAAGGCCTCGAAGAAAGCCGCCGACGCTGCCGCCGCGCCGCCAAAGAAGAAAGGACCGGGCCTCGCGCTGGACGACGACGACTTGGACCCTACGGCGTACTTCGCGAACCGTGAGAAGCAGCTCGCGGCGCTGGAGAAAGAAGGCATCAACCCGTACCCACACAAGTTCCACGTGTCCACGTCGCTGCCAGAATTCCACGCATTGTACGACAATTTGGAGGCTGGCACCGTGGCACAAGATGTCACTGTGACCGTCGCTGGCCGACTCCACAGCAAGCGTGCCAGTGGCGCCAAGTTGGTGTTTTACGACTTGCGCGGCGACGGCGTCAAGATCCAAATCATGAGTTCGGCCGATGGCTACGAAAGCGAAGATGCCTTTTTCAAGATCCACAGTGTCTTGCGCCGTGGCGATATCGTCGGTGTCAAGGGAGCGCCGGGCAAGTCCAAGAAAGGCGAGCTGTCCATTTTCCCATCGCAGCTCACGCTGCTTTCGCCATGTATGCATATGCTGCCAAAAGTCCACGGCGACATGATGCTGTCGCAAGATACGCGATACCGCCAACGGTACTTGGATTTGATCTTGAACGACGAAACGCGGTCGGTTTTCCAAACGCGTGGCAAGATTATCAACTTCATTCGCAAGTTTTTGGACGACCAAAAGTTTTTGGAAGTGGAAACGCCGATGATGAACATGATCGTCGGTGGCGCCACGGCCAAGCCCTTTGTGACGTACCACAATGATTTGCATATGAATTTGTTCATGCGCGTCGCCCCGGAGTTGTACTTGAAGCAGCTTGTGATCGGTGGCCTGGACCGTGTGTACGAGATTGGCCGCCAGTTCCGTAACGAAGGCATTGACTTGACCCACAACCCGGAGTTTACCAGTTGTGAGTTTTACATGGCCTACGCCGATTACAATGACTTGATCACCATGACCGAGACCTTGTTTTCCGAGATGGTAAAGCAAATCACGGGCAGTTACCAGCTCACGATCAAGCGCGAGGTCGAAGAAGAACCGATCACGATCGATTTCACGCCTCCATTCCGCCGCATCAAGATGGTCACGGCGGTGGAAGAAGCCACTGGGGAGAAAATCCCGATTGAAGATCCTGTGGCCTGTGTCGCGACGCTGGAACGCCTTGTGAACAAGTACGATATTGACTGCGCTGCGCCTCGCTCGATCTCGCGGTTGCTGGACAAGCTTGTGGGCCACTTTATTGAAGATAACCGTGAGTACTGGACCAAGCCGTTCTTCATCATGGACCAGCCAGTGTACAACTCGCCGTTGGCCAAGAACCACCGTGACAAGCCAGCGCTTACCGAACGCTTTGAGCTTTTCTTGGCTGGTGCCGAGATCTGTAACGCCTACACGGAGCTCAACAACCCCAAGTACGTGTTTTTTGTGCGTGAAAAAACATGTTTTAGGGTGTTTTTAGGCTGACATGTTGTTGTTTTCATCATTTTTAGGATCCAGCGTGAGCGTTTCATTGAGCAAATGGAGCAAGCTGCGGCCGGTGATGACGAAGCGCAGCCGCATGACGAGTCGTTCTGCACGGCCATGGAGTACGGTCTGCCACCAACGGGTGGCTGGGGCTGTGGCATTGATCGTCTCACCATGTTCTTGAGCAACAAGTTCAACATCAAGGAGGTCTTGTTGTTCCCAGCGATGAAGCCCGACGAGCAAGTCCAAGTGGAAGCTGCCATGACCGCGACCGGCTCGGTGGTCATTGAAGACTTGGAGTCGCGTCTTGACAATGGCACGTTCTTGAACGGCTCGAAGCCATCGAAGGAGGACGCGTTGGTCTTTGAAAAAGTCAAGGTCATTGGCAAGGATATCTTGAAGAGACACCCAAACGTCGACAAGTGGTGCGACTACGTCGGCGCCTTCCCAAACGACTTGCGTAGCAAGTGGTAAGTACGAAACACTGCATACGTACGTACGGTAGTGAGACAACAGGGCAAGAGCATTGGCTGTTACGAGCTCTCGAAACTCCAGAAAAATACACGTTTTTTTTCGGTTTTTTAGATGTATTTTTGGATGTTTT
Source organism: Pythium monospermum (assembly GCA_023336165.1). Lineage (NCBI taxonomy): Eukaryota > Oomycota > Peronosporomycetes > Pythiales > Pythiaceae > Pythium > Pythium monospermum. The sequence goes on from JAADWJ010000027.1 coordinate 72,631, forward strand.
TAGGGCGATAAATAGTGTTTTTAGAGCCTAATTCAGAGTGTACTCAGCGCATCGGCACCAGTGGTCGTGAGTGGCATGAAATGGCCTTCCACGAGCCTGAAATTTGTGCGCAACACCGCAAGCGCATCTTGCCACTCGTCATCTTTGATCAACATGAAATCGGTCGCGTACGTACTCAAATAGAAGACCATGGTCCCAGCATTGAGCAGCACGCGGGTATGGCCCGCGACGATGCCCGTCTCCGTGAAACCCAAGTTTTTATCGCCGATCTGGACGACTTTCCAGCAATCCGGCGACACCATCACGCCTGGTTCGCCAGCGTACGCGAGCGATTGCATTTGCTGGACAAACGCCACGTCCGAGGTCACGACCGAGATATCGTTGCCTGATTCCGAGTAGCTCAAAAAGAGTTTCCCATTGCCTTCTGCTAACAGTGGGGAGCTAGTACGACCGCTTCGCCCAAAGAGAAGCCGCACGAGTGGGTACATGTGGCGCCGCACACAGGATTTGTCGATTTGCACCAAGAAGAGATCGATTTTGTCGGGCACACTGAGTGTATGTTGATGCACAAGCGTGACTTCTTTGACCGGGTCCATGTGGAGCTCCATGGTGGTGGAGGCGGCGTATGGGTCCATAGAAGAAGAAGAGGCTTGTGGTGTGTATGGCTCGCCATTTTCCATTTCAACGTCGCAAAACGACCGTAAACAATGGATCGCACGATCTAAATCTTCAATTTTGACCAAAACTTCATGGAGAGAAAAACACACATTTTAGAAAACTGTTTTTAGGATAAAGGTCCAAGAAAAAGTGGGAGAGAGACGTACTAAAGTCGGTCTGGTAGGTGGAGATCTGGAAGACACTGATTTGGTTTCGCGCGAGCTGCGTCGTGAGCTCGGTGAGTGTGGACAGCTGGTTCAAGAAGGCACCGGCGCCGGCACTGGCGACTTGCAGCGCCTTCCATCGGATCGGTTCGTAGTCGAGTGCCTTGTCCGGGAAAAGCGACAGTAGCTCTTCGTCAAAGACAATGGAGAGCTCATGCTGGGTCTCCACGTAGCTGAGAAACCGTTGGTTGCCGTCGACGGGCTCGTTGTCGCTGGGCGAGTAGAAGAGCAGCTCCAGAAGCCACGGTACGAGCTGCATGGGCTGTGGCCGATCGTGCTGTGGCTGCGCGCAGCCGTCCGTGAGTGGATTCGATGCTGACGAGGCAAGGAACGGGAAGAATGGGCTCTGGTTGCCGTGTTTTGTGACGCTGGTGATCACCAGCGACGGCGCCATGCAGATCAGCTGCACTTGCGCATCGAGAGCCATCCTTGCGATTGACGTGGAGTGGCAACGGCAGTGGAGCTGTTCGTTGACAGACTTCCAACAGAGATGCTGGCCACTGGTATGATACGGTATTGAATAGCTACGGTCGCGGATGCGGCAGAGTCCCTCTGGTGACTGTAGACGAATGGAATGGTTTGTCTGCTGCGTGAATGGCTGCGAATTCTCTCATTGTCACATGGCGAATCGGTTTGGGATCCGAAAGAAATATACGGCCACACAGAATGATGGTCCCAATAAAATGTGACGAGCCAAAGAACAAAAACCCAGATCAAAAAAAAAAAAACTGACTCGAAGCTCATCTCTGGTCCGAGCCGAGAAGCTCTTTTGACACAGCGTGGACGCCATGCATGGAGCAGCCAGCAGTAGGGAGCGCCTTGTGGAAGGCTGTATGTAAGTGGTCATTGGATATTGGGATAATTGGTAAAGTAATATCGTGTTGTACTCAGTTTTACACTCTAAAAAAGTTTGTTGTTGTTGTTCTCCATATACTTTTTGCTAATCACACAGAAACCAAGTTATTTTCTTGCGCAAATCCTTCAAACCGGACAGCAACAATCAAAAACATTGGCGTTTTCCCCCCTTTCAAAACTGATGCTTGAGGCCATTTAGACACAGTGGGTCTTCTTGGTCTTGGCAGGTGTAGGCGCTGGCGGCTTTGGCTTGCCCGCATCACTGTCACTGGCCGCTGGTGGAGTGGTGGTGGCCGCTGGCGCTGGCGCGTCGGTGGCCTGGCCAGGCGCCCCAGTGGTTGGTGCTGGCGTGACCGTTGGCGAGTCGTTGCCTGGCATTGGCGCCACGGTCGCTGGTGCAGGGGCGTCGGTAGCTGGCGCTGGCGCGTTGGTCACTGGCGCTGGCGCATCGGTCACTGGTGCTGGTGCTGGTCCAGGAGCTGGTGCAGGAGCTGGTCCAGGAGCTGGTGCAGGAGCTGGTGTGGTCGCTGGCGTGGAGCTTCCGTCGCCAGTTGGGATGGCGACTTGAAGTGCGCCGTTGGTGTTGGCAAGCCCAAAGTGCTTTTCAAACTCTTGGCCACTGTACGAGACCTTGGCGTCGTACATCATGAAGAAAAACGAGTTGGTGTGCTGCTTGGACCACTCGGCAAAGTCCTTGAGGAACGACTCAGTGGTCTCTTTGCTGGGCGAGTTGCCAAACGAAGACTCGCCCTGGCGTGGCCAGCCAGTCTCGGTCAGTGCGATCTTGTTCTCGGCGTACTTGGCGGTCATTTGGGCCCACTGGAGCTTGAGTTTCTCAATGGGGCTCTGCGAGCCAGGCGTAAAGAACGGGTAGATGTTGACACCGATCGTGTCACATGCACCGGCCAGCTCAGCGGCACCGGACGCGTCCAGCCACTCGTTGATGCGTTGCACGGATCCGATCTTGATGCCCAAGCCCGTGGTGCAGCCTTTGAGCTGGTTGATGTACCCTACGAGCTCACCAGCGCTGTACGAACCAAAGCCGTTGTTCTGCAAGTTCTCGTTGCCGACGTAGATCGCGGCGACCGAGCCTGGGTTGCGCTTGGCGCCGTCACACGCCGCCGTGATCTCGGCCGCGACGCCGTTCTTATCGCCCATCATGATGCCCACGGCGACTTTGACACCGGCGGCAGCGGCGGCGTCAATGGCGTTCACACCGGCAAAGCTCGCGTGGAAAGTACGCACGGTGGAGAAGTATTGCTTCATCTGGTTCATGTCGTTCTTGACGGTCTCGGCGTTGACCTGGTCGTGGTGCCATGGCGAGTAGCACACGCCTGATGGCAAGGCACCGGCGTCCACTCCGCTCATGGAGAGAGACGCGACACAGGCCGCAGCGGCAATCGCGAAGCACTTGGATCCGAACATGGTTTCTTATTTGTTGGTTGGTTCTGTTCGACACCTGTGTGATCCGGAGTGCAAGTTATTGAATGAGGAGCTGATGCAGAGGAGCGCTTGGTCAAAGAGGAGGTGGAGGAGCGGAGAGGAGAGGAGAGAGGAAGACCAAGAGCGCCAGCAGTGGACAATGCTGGCGCAATCCAACGACAAACGAAACCACATCAACCCATTGGTCATCGCCAACTGGTGCGCACGTTTTCCACAAGACAACGGTAAAACGGCAGACGGTGGTTATAAGGGGTCGGGATCGTGATCCAGAGTCTGGATTTTCAAGTCAAATGCTGGCACTGATCCAGAAGAGCGGGATGCCGCGTACCCATCTGGCACCTGGCGGACTCGGAATGTTCCAGGTGCCATTGTTGTGAATCACAAAGGACAACGGAAGACGACGCGAATTTGCTCGCTGCACGTCGCATGGGCATCTGGTGGACAAGTGCCCAGTTTGAACGCCTTTCCATACAAATACCAAGTCAATCACGGAAAAAACCGTCAACGCGTTCCGAAACACCAGCTGGCTCTAACGTGCCCACGTGATATAATCAGATGTCAGAGGTCGAAATGAATCGATGTCGAGCAATTTGTTTGTCTGACATCGTGTAGTATATGCATATATAGAGGTATCTGAATCTGATGTGCCCCTTCAGGATTGTTTGAAGAGCTCCCAAAGTCACAACACCCAAAACACCCACAAGGCTTCCGTCCCAGAAGCGCACGCCAGCACTGTGAGCCCCAAGACATGCAAAACATGGAGGAAGACTTCAATGATTGATGCAACAAGCGCATGAACGCACAGCCACTACAGTACTGATCTATCCCGTGCAGTCAGCCATTCCTTGGCTGTCGCAACAGACACTCATGCGGCTCGTTGCTTGCTAGTCATGTTGTGTTGTGTGGTCATCGTGACGGTGATCGTCGTCGTCGTTGTCTCTCTCTCTCCCGCCATGCTTGTCGCAGGTTACTGTAATCGCTTTGCTTCCGAATTCCTGTGATCATGAAAACATCAAAACAGTTTTCCAAACGATGCTGTGTGGATTGTATTGACTCCTTTATGCTATCGGCGCATCTTCCTCCTTCTCTCTTTGGGGGCGTCATACATTCAAAAAGACGCTCCCTCATCAGTGCAATTGCTTGCCACCATTTTTCATTGTTCATTCTAAAAATTCATCAAAAAAATATATAAATCTACCCCATCCGGATCACCATTCTCGCCAAAACAACAAAAACAAAAACAAAAATTCTTCTGTCAACAATCAAATATTGTTGGCCGGGCGGCGCTTGAAGCCGTCACGAAGACCAAGCGAGAAACAATCGCGTTCTACCATTTCATGGGGTGGAACAAACACCATTGGCTGCTGCTGGTGGCGGTTGCTGGCCATGCCATCAAAGCCGGCTGCGTCGTCCATATACGAGTGATGCGCGCGCTTCTCACGCCCGCTGGACACAATATTCAACGAGGCCGTGCGAGATCTTCGACGCGACTTGGCATTCCTTGCCTGGCTATTGTTATTGTTGTTGTTGGTATCGTCATCACTGTCGTGGAGCCCTTCCATCTCAAAAATGTCTCCGCCGTGGACGTCGTCATCATCTTCATCTTCATCCTCATCGTCCATGTGGTCGTCCAACGCTTCGTCATGGTTGTTGTTTCCATGGTAGGACATGCTCTCTCTCCGCACGCCACGATCCATGGATAAACGAGTATTCCATGGTTTTGACGCTGGATCCATCGCCACTGGCTCTTCCCAGGACGGGACATGCATCGACGAAGTGCGATGCTTGTTCGCTCCTGATGATCCAGGTACTGGTACTGGCACGGGCGACGCTGCATGCATCCTGTGGCCACTGGACACGTACGAGTCATGGCGCATGTTTCCGTCCAGTTGGTTCACGACCGCCGAGGCATTTGGGATTTGGATTGGCGCGGACGTGCGCTCTTCAAACAAAAACGGATCCGTATGGCACCGGCGCCCACGTGCTAGCGCTGGCTTCATCACAAAGCCATACGGACTGGTCGTATCATTCGCATTCGGCACAAAGGCTGCTGGTCGTGATGGCGCACGAAGAGGCACCGCTTGGATCCGGCGGTCGTGTGGCGATGGCGTATTATTGCCATGCTGCTGCTGTTGCTGCTGCGATGACCGCTCCAGTGATTTGCGCTCTTCGGCTTCTTTTTCCGTGGAGCTGCTGTAGCTGCGGCTCAGTGAGTTGCGGTCCACATGGTCTGACCGGTGGTAGCTCAGCGACCGGAGCTTGTTCTTGCCATTGGTGTTGTTGTGGCTGTTGTTCTTGGTCACGTCGTCTTCGGGGCAAATGTTCAGCGCGCGCAAGTACTTGCCGCGCCAGCTTTGTGCTCGGTCACGCGCGGCCATGCGAGAGGAGGGCAACGAGGCGCTTCCCAGCGTCGCGCTGCTTGGGTTGATACTGGCCGCGGGGGCCAAGTTGATGGTGGCGTTCATGAGCGCAAGTGTAATCGCTGAATGAACCCAAAAACCACCGTTGGTCAGTCCGTCGATGGATGGATAGAGAAGGCGAGCGAGTGCACACCACGAAGGGCACGACTATCCCAGTGTAGCTCTTCGACTTGTCTCGACCAAGAATCAGTTGGTCAATGATTGGCACCCGACCAGCTTCGATATTCTTTTCTCACCAAATGGGAGTGTGCCAAAGACAGTAAGGGAACACCAGGTGGGTGGTCCAGTATGGTGATCCCAACAGAAGGCTTGGGTGGTTCTTTGTGTTCTGAAGCAAAGAAACCACGTGGGGCGTGTTGGTGGTAGAGACGACAAATAAAACGCGTCTTCGCGTGTCGGTCGGTGTCGATACTATCTGGTCGATCGAGGTTCGCTATTAGGTGTCGCTGAGACGCGCAGCTGGTTATGTTGTGTTGGGGTGCTGCGTACAGTGTATGTTGAGGCGGCGGCGCAGGTCACAGGAGACCAGATTGCAACTGGGGGTGCAAGTGGAGAGTTCGGGTCCGTTGCCTCCGCGGTGGCCTGTCGTGCGCTGCCCACGAGATGTAGACGGGTGGTGGGAATGAAGGCGAAATGCCGAGCGAGCTGCCCACTCGTTCAGTTGCTTTGTCCCGAGCGATACTGTAGAGCAGGGAAGGAAGATGCGGCCCTTCCACCGACGACTGGCTTCTGGTCCTGCCAACGAAAAGGAAAGTTGGTGTCGACCAGTTTCACACCGAAGACCCATCAAAATCAATCATTTTTGTTGCCAATTTTGTAGAATAAAACATGTATTTTGGTGTTTAAAACAGTTCAGAAGATCCCCAAAACCCAAAAGCACAGCTGTGGAGTTCAGCAAGAGGAGATCCTTTGACACCTCCTCCTTCTCCTCCTCCCCACACGTGACGGTTGCGTGCGTCAACACTGCATTGAATGTTGAGAGACTTTAGCTTCACTGTCAATTCACTGCACCTTGGTGGTGGTGGTGGCGTCAAAACTGAGGGAATTTTTGACTGGCGGGCAGTGCATGGGCTTGCGTTATTGTATTGTTTGGTTCCGTTCATGCATATGAACTGAAACAATTGGGTAAACAAGCTTGCACACGGTCCCTTGTGTGTCAATCGGGCACGTTACCGTTGCAATGCGCCGTGCTGGAACATAAATCTACCGTGTTCCCAAACAACAGGGCGATTGGTGGACAACGAAAACAACGAAAGCACTTGGCATTTTTTCAGGGCACAGTGTTCAGTATCTGGATGCTCTCTCTCTCTTTGTGCTGGTGTGTGTGGTTTAGCGAGAGTGCAACTCCATAACGTAGACGCGGCAAGTTGCGTTGCAACTGTGTAGTATAAAACAGCTCTTGTGTACAGTAATCACTGTTCAAAACTCTCAAACAAGACCCAGAAAAAATCGAATGCTGTTTTGAATTGGCCAAAGTTCAAGTCATCGCTAGGGATAGGGTTGCCCTCAACCTGATGACGAAGATTTGACTGGTGCAGAGCAGCCCTGTCACAGGTGGGTGAGGCTTCTGATTGGCTATAATACGCATGAAATTTTAATCCATTTCTGTGTGGCATGCAAACACCTGCCCCTGTTGGTGCATATCACAGCAAACGAAAGGCTTCCAACGGTTAGGAATGATATCACGGTTGTTACTCCACGTTGCGTAGCTCTATGATGAATGGCCTGCCCGTTGATCTCTTGGCCCAGAGAGCAACAGCCCTGCATGCCTGCGCTGGATCTAGACGGAAGGAAAGCCGCTGGTTGTGATTCATTCATCTGGGCTCGTTCGATTTGGCCAAGTGACGAGACATGCAACTGAGCGCCTCGTCACTTGCACCGTGAGATTCCCATCCCCATCACCCGTCAACAGGAAACCGCAGCGCTGAACGGAACTGGAAAGCAAGTGCGTGGCGCTACCAACGGGTTCACTGGGCTGGTTCAAATCGTTCCATTCCCTTCGGTAGATGTGCAATCCACTTGACTGTCAAGGTCACGTGCAGACGAATGACTGGCGTCAGTAGGGTGCAGGTACCGTCCCTTGCAGAGGCTTGAACTGGGTGGACAAAAAATGCCTTCATTCCTTCATGCCTTCACTGGATCCTTGGCAGATTCCAGCAGTGCGTAGAGGCTCAGTGCGGAGGACACCAGCGCTTCATCCGTGAACGTTCGCTCGAATGTCGTACCCCGGCGGAACCGTCCTTGCCGTGATATGGAGCGCGTATCCTGGCGCAGCCTGCCTTTCTCTGGGAGAACAAAAAAATGGTCCCGCGCAGCCAGCATCGCCGGCAGCACGTGGAAGAGTTCGACTTCGGTCTTGACTTGGGGGACCGTGTACTGGCCCACGCGGTCCATAAACACATCAATCGACAAGTCATCCCGGTGGTGTTTGAGCCATGCTGCCACTCGGCCGGTCATCAAGATCTGGCCGCCA